>PVKB01002548.1:255155-271143 GCA_004027205.1 Ctenodactylus gundi
ACTGTAAGGGAACAACCTAAGACAGGCACAGTCTAGCACCAAACTTTACATTAAAAAATAGAAAAGGGGGAGATGTTGGGGCCCTCAGGGCCCGAGAGCCTCAGCATTGCAGACCTTGGCCACGTTCCTTTCCACGAAGAAGCATTTACTGTCTGGAATTTAAGTCAGGTGTTCTGCTTGAAATTTGGATCAGGTGTTGAACCACGGGACTGTTATAAAGAGGAAGTCCCAAGGTGGGGTGATGGGTCTGGAGAGTTAGCCTATTAGATTGCTTGTACGCTAACGTGTAGCCTATTAGATTGATTGTATGTTAATGTGGGTATGGAAGGGTATTTAAGCTTGGGCTTTGCGGAATAAAGAGGGTCGAGAGTCAAGTCGAGAGTCGAGTGGAGTTCAGTCAACGTTCCACGATTGAGAGAGTCCGTGTGGTGTCTTTGCCGGTCGAAGATGCCACACAGGGGGACCAGGGCCAAGCCAAGGACTTGGGCAACTCACCCCAGCACTGCTCTTGAAGAAGCCCAGCTCCAAGAACTTCCAGAATATCTTCCCACCCTCAGCCACCCTGTACCTCTCTAACATCCGCCCTCAATATCAGAGGAAGATCTCAAGAACCCCTTCCCCAGCAATGGAGGTATGGTGAAGAGCTTCAAGTTCTTCCAGGAAGACCAGAAGATAGCGCTGATTCAGATGGGCTCAGTGGAAGAGGCTGTGCAGGCCCTCATCCACCTGCACAACCACGACCTGGGCAAGAACCATCATCTGCAGGTGTCCTTCTCCAGGTCTACCATCTAGGGTGGGCCGTGGCTGAGTGCCCTGCCAACTTCCATCATTTCAAAAAAAAAAAAAAAAAAAAAACTTAAAAAGCAGCTGAAGTGACTTTAACAGACCAGAGATTTTTTTTTTTTTTTTTTAAGAAAAGTCAGTTTACCTGTTTTTTAAGAAATTGAATCTAGTTCACAAAGGGCTAGGCTGAGTCCAGGCCAGGGCTAGCCCCCCCAAAGGGCTAGGCCAAGGCCAGGCCAGAGCTAGCCCCACAAAGGGCTAGGCCGAGGCCAGGCCAGGGCTAGCCCCCCAAAGGACTAGGCCAAGGCCAGGCCAGGGCTTGCCCTCCAAAGGGCTAGGCCAAGGCCAGGCCAGGGCTAGCCCCCCAAAGGACTAGGCCGAGGCCAAGTCAGGGCTAGACCCCCAAGCTTTAGGCCGAGTGCAGTTCAATGCTAGCACCCCAAGGGTTAGGTCGAGTGCAGTTCAATGCTAGCCCCCAGGGTTATGTCAAAGCTTAACCCCCCAAAGGTCTAGGCCGAGGCCAGGTCAGGGGTAGCTCCCCCAAAATATGTGATCTCTTCAAAAGGATATGAGGAGTCACAGAGAAGAGAGGCTCAGTGTCAGCTAGAGCCCTGAAATTGTAAAGGCCGGGTAACATCTCCCACAATGTCCTCAGCTCTCCTCAGGTGTGACAAGACACTTAGGTGTATGGTAGAGAAAGCCTTTCTCTGAGGGATGGAGGAAAAGGAGAAAGTGGTCCACGAAGAGACTGTGGCGCTTCCTGAAGAAGGCTTGAGGCCTCAGCACCCTGTGTCTCCTCGAGTGACCTGCAGGTGGTGATGGGGAAAGGGGAAGCAGGTTGGAGCTGTTGACCATCCAACAGTTGGATCTGCTGCACCATGGCACTCCTAAAAATCCCCACACTATGGAAAATTTCCAGTAAAGTCCACACAGCTCATTGAGAAATGGAGTCATGGCCCAGCACTGAAAAACTGCCAGTGTCGCATAAACACAGGAAGCCAACACAAAGAGTAACAGAAGGTTACCCGCTTAATGTAGTTAAAAAGTGCTACACCTGTTAGTTCAGGACCATCCTGGGCTATATAAAGAGCGAGACCCTGTCTCAAAAAAGAAAAAAAAGTACCCAAATCTTGTGGATTTTCCTTGGAGAAGGGAAGATGGCCCTGAGGAATGCATCCTACAAGTGCTCTAAAGTGGAAGGAGGGCAAGTGTGATGCCAGGTGTGGAGGGTGCAGGTTGCCGCATGCTGTGAGTGAGTCCCTGGTGGGTGCATGGTTAGTTTTCTACACTCACCTGGTACCTCCTAGCAGTACTGTCTAGGTGTTCTTCGCCTATGGACTCTTGCCAGACTCTTACTTTCTTCACTTTTATCATATCCTCTGCTGATTTGTGGGAACATTGAGTGAAGCCGGTTTTACTAGCCATTGGGTGGAACCAAGTGATGTCTGGAAGAGAGCTTAGCTATACCTAGCACTGGGGCAGTTCGCTGTGGGATACTCTGAAGACTAGTTTAAAGACAGCTGAGGTTCCTAAAAGTGGTGTCATGATGTTGTGCCAAGACAAAGGGGCCGACTCAGATCAGGTCCCACTGTCACTTGCTTTGTGGTTGTGCCCCAGCCCAGGTCTAGGCTGGTTGGTGGAGGAGGGTGTGTGCCCGGGCTGCGCTGCATCAGCTCTGAAAGAGTCTCTGACAAAATGCAAGGTCAACTTGTTCTGTGTTCAGTGAATGTGGGAGATTACTAAAGCGTAAAAAGGTTTTTCTTATCTTACACTCAGATCGAAAAGTATCCTGCCTGCACACCTCTCAAGTTCAGAGATGGACAGTGGTCTCTGTCCAAAATTTCCCTGAAAAGGCTTTCGACCAGCAGCTGGACCACAGACACATCCTCTGTATGTGGGATATTTGGCAGCCTTCAGGGCCCCAGAAGGTTCTGATTTGTGAGTCCAGGGTACGTTCCAGGCGAGAAGTGTTTTTGCTGAGCAGCAGGGCAGTGGTCAGACAATGGAGGCAGAGAGTAGAGAGGGTTCAGGGACAGCCAGGGTTTTGAAATTGTAAAGGCCAGGTACCATCTCCCACAGCTGCTTCAGCTCTCCTGAGGTGTGACAAGACACATGGGCGTGTTTGGCTTGACTGTAAAAATTCTTAGTTCAAAGGATCAACTCTGGCTCGGAAGCCCAAGATTACCATAGAGCACTTGAGAATAGGACGTGAATGTAGTTATGGGCTTAATAAAAACATTGGCCTATTTGGGCACAGCTCTGCAGTCCCAGAAGTATATTTTTGTTCTTTGGCATGTGCTTTTTGGGGTTTGGAGTTTTAGAAATTGTTAATACATTTGTGATTTTTTAAAATGGCTTGAAATGAACTCTTACCCAGAGTCACCCTCCCCACTTTGTGTGTCCTTGCCCCAGGCACTGGTAGGTCCTAAGGGAGAGATACTCTCTCATTTTTTCCCCATTTGATTGCAAAAATCCCATTTTTGTAATTAGTATAATTATTATTTGAAACAAGGTCTCACTCTAGAGTCCAGGCTGTCTTGAATTCTGTGTAGCCCAGGCTGAATACGAAGTCATGGAGATCTTCCTGCCTCTATTTATAATTCTTCACCTTGAAACCATTGATTCTCCCAAAGTCACAAAGAAGAAGAACCTAAACAGGTGCCAGTGTTAGTGACTTGGAAATAAAACTTTTTTCAATATGAGGTGTCAATAAAATGAGAGAAAATGAAGAAGATACCATTTGTAGAATGAATAAAAGGAAAAATTGAACATTTTGTGTGCCCAGAAATGTGATCAGAGTAGTTCTACTGGGTGGATTTTATTTTATCCGGACTTGCCATTTGAGGAAACCGGCACTCTGACAGGCTTGTATTATGTTAAGTCTGCGCTCCACTCACATCGTTCCACAGCTTCCTGGAGTGAAGGATTTTATGGAGGCGTGGAATGGGTGGAGAGCGCCAGGTACTGTAGTCAGGAGCTTCACCTCAGCCCTCAGCTCTTGGCATTTTTTTTTTTCAGGTCACCTGTTGCTGCTTTAGCCCCTTCACAGCCTTTTTGCTGTTTGCTGGAACTGCACATGGCTCTGTGGTCGTATGGGATTTGAGAGAATATTCTAGGATCCATCAGTATGTGAAGTTGAGCGATGATTTTTGGACCTTCAGGACACCAACATTTTCCACAGGTCAGTGTCATCTGTTTGCTGATCACATGTCTTTAGAGGTGTGACCAGTTTGAAAGCTGAAGTTTGAGATTTATTTGTATTTATTCATTTAGATTATCCAGGGAATAGGATCCAACCCATGGACCAAAGAAGCATTTGATAAATAGAAAAAACAAAATTCAATCAAGTAACCTTCACCTGTGGCCAATAATTATTGAAAAATTATTTTTTGTGCTAAATTTGTAGTTTGGGGGCTAGAAGAATGGCACAGCAGTTAAAGTACTTGCCTTGTAAGCACAAGGTTGTGAGTTCAATTCTCCAGCACCACATAAAGCCAGATAGGGTGGTGCATGCCTGTAACCTCAGCACTCAGGAGGCTGAGGCAGGAAGATTGCCTTGAGTCAAAGGTCAACCTGGGCTATCTAGTGAGTTTAGGAGCAGCCTAGGCTACAGAGCAAGACCTTTTCTCAAAAAAAAAAAAAAAGTTTCTAAAAAATGTCCTCCAGGAACTAGCTTTTTGCTTCAAATTACCTTCAGGTACGTTGATATGTGTGCACTTTTGGCACCTTTATTAATGCTAAAGTAGTAAAGTAAAACCAGTCACCTCAAGGGGGATGAAAAGAGGCAGAGCTGCTGTTGCCCCGGATGCTCACCTAGGTGAACAGTTCATGGTGTAAGCACTCCCTGTGGTGGTTTCCTCTCAGTGGCTTCTGTGCATGGGCTTATTTGACTCTCATGATGGCCCTGGGTCCCCAGTACTTAGGACAATGGGATGTTGTCCAGGCCATGCCGACTCCCGGGGCACCTGGGCCTGACTCTGTGCAGACACAGTGCTGTGACACTGCTCACCTCCCTGAGGGTGCCTGGGTGGCCAGATCACCCGTGCTCTTCTCTGTGGTCTCCGTCTTTCTCTATTCACACGTGGAGCGCACCACATCACACTACAGTAACGTGGTGTTTGCGTGTCTCCTCTTCCACCGACCTGAGTCGGTTTTCTGTGGCTGTAGTCGAGCTTTCTTGGGATGTTGAGGAGATGCAGTCGCACAGTGGCCTGATGCTGCTGGACTCCTCTGTGTTGTTGCACATTGCAGAAACCCGTTCCTCCTTTGCTGAGGAGGGCTTCATTGTATGGATGTCACAAGGTTGTTACTCCATTCACTGGTTGATGGACACACAGTTAAATGCAGTTGGTTACAGTTATGAATAGTTTGTATCTGTGTCCCTGTATCCCCTGCTTGTGCCATTTCGCATTCCCTACAGAGAAAGAGACTGTCAGTTCTGTATCTTCATCAGCACTTGGTATTACCAGTATTTTGAAAAAAGGTTATTTTTTTTAGATTTTCTAATAATCATGTAGTGGTATCTCAGTGTGTTTTTAACCTGGACTTTCTAATGACTAACGATGCTGAGGATATTTTTCATGGGCTCCTTTGCCATCTGTTAATCTCCGTTGGTGTATCTGCTCAGATCTTCAGCTTTGTATTGGATTGTTTTTGTTCAGGTTTTGTTTGTGCTGGGGATTGAGCTTTGGCTTTGTGCATGCTAGATAAGTGGTTTACCACTGAGCCACACCCCAGCTCTCATTTTTCTTTTCTTTTAAAATTGTTTTAGTCTGTTCTTGATTTCTAGTCAGGTATTTTTGGTTGCTTGCTTGCTTGCTTTAAATATATTCCAAATGTCCAAATGTTTTTCTTCTTTGAAGAGATTTAGTTGGACTTGGAATGTTCAGTTTGGGTGGTCTTTTCTTTTGTGCTTATATTGAGGAGGCCTGGGGAATTTTCATCTGATGCCCTGGTATCAGTTTCAGTAGTTTTATATGGAGTTTGTCTGATTTTTTGCTAGTGTAGATGGATCTTCCAAGTCAAAAGAGCATTGCTCTGTTAATTTGTGAGGTGTCTTTTTACAGTGGAGACTAGTGCTTGTATAGAGGTGGTGGGGCCGTGTGTCTCTTAGTCTCGGCTTTGCCAGCATCTCCTTTCCCTCCTGCTTCTGCCTGCGCTACCCTGACATGCTCCCTGATACCCCCTCACTTACCAGCCCCTTCAGTCAGATCACTGAGCATACCGCAGGATTCGGCCTTCGAGGTGGGCTTTCCTTTCTGAGTGCTTCTGTCTGAGCATGCATCCTCAGTCTTTGTGATGCTCTTTTCCATGGGATGTCCTGACCTCTGTAACCTGCCCTCCAGACCTGGGGTCAGCAGTGATGTTAGCAACTATGTGATGGCATATAAACTTTGGTGCTGATTTCTCTTCTTGTGAGTATTTTGGAGATTTATAATTTCTGTTTCTTCGTAATGCTGAAGTAGTAGTGGTCACATGTTACTTTATGTGTGGTCTTAAATAAAGCTTATCAGCCTCAAATATCCAGCCTGAGACATTCAACAGAGAACATATTTTACCAAGTATCATTTAAACCATTGTATGAAATGTTACTTAAGATTAGGGGTCCTGGTAGGCTTTTTTTACTTGAGAGAGATGAATCCTTTACAACAGATGGGGTAAGGTCCAGTCCAGTGAGTTTTCGGGTCTGGAGGTGAATGGCAGTTTATCTAGCTAGACCCAGCCTCTAGGTCCGAGTTCTAATTCAGGTTGATGCTGTTTTAGGAAGGGGAAGTTGGACAGCAGGGGCCGAATTGGGGGCTTGGGCTGAAGCTGCAAATATAGCCATTAGGTCTGGCTGGAACCGAAGCCTGGACTGGAGCGACAGCCACCAAGACTGGCAGATTCGGGTCAGGGGCCACAATTAGACAGAAGAAGTTTGGTGCTAACATGGAGCTTTTCCTATAAGGAGCCCTGATCTCCATCCAGTGAGGGGGACTCACTCAGGAGGAGGCCACAGGGCTGGGTAGAAGGACGAGAGGAGCAGGCAGATATGAGCGCAGAGAGGCTGCCAGGAATTGTTTGTTCTCTTTACTAATTTTACCAGCCATACTAGAATAAAACCAAAGCATTAGAAAAAGACCTGAAAACGTATTAGACCTTTCCAAATAAGAACAATTGGAGAGGCATCTGAAGAGTTACCAGACATAAAGCAAAAACACTGAAAATCTACCTGAACATACAGGAAATAAATGTAGCACAACAAACCGTTCCTCAACAAATGTCACATTCTGGGATATTCAACTTGAACATCTCTCGGAAATACATTTCATCATTCTAGTCTTAAGTCCTTAGACTTTGTGAAAGCTATAACTTAGTAATTGATAATTTAAAATCATCAATTAGTATGTATTTAATATCTATATTATTATGACTTATAGTAACTTACTCAGTAACCCTTAAAGACTGTTTGGAGCACAGGTAGAATGTGAAGAGCATACTGGAAGGCATTGGTAAAGTAAAACCATATTAAGTAAATTGCTGGAAACTGTCTAAAACTCTGTATGATGCTGGTAAGTTGTAAGCCACCTGCGTGTGGACCCTGTGTGATGAGATGGCTATCCGTAACCTGTGGACAAAGCCCTTGTATGATCGATAACCAGAACTCCATAATCGACAACCAGAACCCCTGTCCACCTGCGTGGGGATCCCGACGAAATCACTGTCTGTAGCTTGCGGCCATAAAAATAGGACATAAACAGTCCTGGTCCTAAGCTCAGGGTCGAGGTAGGAGTCACAGACTCTGAATACAGGCCACATGTCTTGCTCCCCACCTCCCGAGTGTGAGACTCCAGCTTCTAGCATCCTGACAGCAAGAGCCCCTCCTGGAGATGGGGTGACTGTCCAGCCGGGCAGCGATCGGCGGGGCCTGACCCAGCCATGGACTGGCAAGCCCCCAGACAAGCTCATACGGGGATCGGCTGTGGTCGCCTGTAGTCAAGAACACGTCCCACTGGTGAGCCTAAGGGACCCAGGACGGGAATAGTTTTATGAGGCCGAACAATGCTTGCTTTCCTGCTTCATTAATTTTCTCGATTTATTTTAGTTTGATTTATGAATTGGATAGATTAACTGTTGTGTGAATAAAGAACACTCCCAGGTAAATTCGTCTGCCACTGTCCCATCTGTCTCCTCTTACGGAGTGCTCGCGACAGAGAGTGGACACCATTGTCTCATGCGGACTTTACAAATCATTGTTCCAGTTATTCCCATTTAATGCGGGGTGAAATTTGTACCATGCGCTCTGACTGTTTTGAGGTAACATCCTTCAACACCTTTTTCCATAGGGTTTACATCATGAAGGGGTGTTCGTTAGGAGAAAAGGAGATTATGAAGGTGTTGGTTATAGTTAAAAGGATTTGTGTTTTAGCATCTACTGAGAATCTCTGTGACTTTTTATTTACGTGATAGGTTATATGCATTGCTACGTATATTGTGTTATGCCCAGATCTCGGGGACCCCAAAGACCACCAGGAGTCCAAGACACACATGTAATAACAAGGAGCTTTTATTCAGGCTTAAGCTCGGGCTCTCAGACTTCACCAACGCAGTGGATCCTTGCAGAGAGCCCAGAACCAAGGATGAGCAGGGTTTTTATGAGGTAGGGGCAGGGGTGGTCTCAGGAGATGTGACACAGGTATGTCATTATTTGCATAGAACCGATCGTAAGTGCACAGTTTTTTGTGATGGCGATGCTGACCACTTAGAGAGGCAGAGTGGCCATAACTTTTGTTATAACCCAATCATGACCTTTTAGGAGTCTTTTGTATGTAACCAACCCAGTGTGGTGTTTCAGTGGCCTGGGTAGGGTCTAAAGGGGCGTTGAGTGATTGGTCAGTTGTCACTGGGCAACTTATTTATGATCTCTTGACTCTGCCCCAGGCCCAGGAAGGCCAGGTTTGTTTACTCTTTGCCCCAGGCCCAGGAAAAACAGATTAGTTTTCCTTTCTGATTGGCTGTAACTAGGAAACCAAATGCCCCAAGGCTATCCTGGCTTTGGGTGTCCTTTTACAATTGTTTTACAATCTGAGGAAGCTGAGGCTTTGACCCAGTAACTTTTATAGTAACTTTGAAACATGTCCTGAAGTCTGTGAAGCTTGGGTCTTACATATTGAACTATCTTGACATCCACGAAATAAAACTAATTTGATCCTCATTTCGATTTTCAGAAAGTGATGGGTGAGCGCAGACGTTGTTTGCGCAGGCGGTGGCTCGCCACACCACCTGTTCCTAGTTTCCCTCCCCGGGAGTTCGGCCTGCCAAAGCCACCGGGAGCCTCCGTCTGCGTCTGTGGAGACGTACGCATCGCCAGAAGAATTTTTTTCCTGGGTCCTTCGTGCTTTCGCCAGAGAAACGGCAGATTGCTAGTTGGGTTTGGATCAAGTCTTTGTGGAACAGAACGTGAAAGGTGCTGGCCTTTGCTCCTCCGCACAGGCCTGGTAGTCTCCAGCTGGGAAGTCTGCGGTCTCAGCTGGCAGTCCTTAAGAATGCAAATTCCTGCGGAGGGGAGAGGGCTCCCTCCGGGTTGGCGGGCCTCTGGCGCGGAGTGGGTGGGGCCAGCTCGGGGAAGGCGGGGTGGCGGGATCCCCCGGGGCAGGCAGCGGGGGCGTGGCCTTCACGGGGCGTGGCGAGGCTTCGGCTTCCCCGGCAGGCGGGCGGCTGGTGAGCCAGTCTAGGCCCCTCCGGTGCCTGAGCTCCACGCTCGCTGACGCCGGGCAGGGGACCGGGCCGGCGGCGCGGCGGGGTCGGCGGATGGCGCTGGGCGCCCACGCCACCTCTGGAAGCGGCAGGTGAGTGCGGCCCCCCGAGCCCGTCCCACAGCCCCGCGCCCCGACCCCGTGGCGCCCCCGTCTCCAGCACTGCCTTCTCCGGACTCCCGACCCCCACGCGGGTCTTCTCCGGAGTGAGGGTCCCCGTTTCTCTACATGACCTTTGCTTCTCTACAAAGACTACACGTTTTCTCCCGGGACTTCAGTTTTTCTCTTGTACTTTTTTTTTTTTTTTTCCACTTTTCTCATATTAGAGAAACAGTGTGATATTTAACCCGCGTCTCATTCGTTTCCCTGAGTCCAGTGGTGCCCAGGTGCGTCCCTGTTCCTGCCGGTGACTCAGTTGTCTGTCGTTATGACAGAGCAGTTCTCCACTAAGGTGCAAATACGCCACAGTTTGCTTATCTCTTGGTGGACATGTTGGGTGCTTCCGAGGAGGCTGTGCTGTGGGGCAATTGGTGCTGCTGTTAACATGGATATGCATGTATCCCTGTGGTGTGATGGCTTTCACAATTTTTGGGAAAATACCCTGAACAGTTGTTTCAAATGGGATACCTACTTTCAGTTTTTAAAGGAATCTTTGTACTGCTTTCTGTTACCGTCCTAGCAGTTTCTAGTCTCACCAACATTGTGGGAGGGTTCTTTTCTCCCGTCTTGCCAGCATTTGGTTTTTGAGTTCGTCATATCAGGCTTTGGTACTAGAGTTGCATGGAACTTGGGTGTTATTTTTTGATTAGCATTTCATTTGATGTTGCTAGAGAGGCTGAATATATTTTTTCACAGATCGATTGTCCCTTCCTGCGTTTTCTGAGAACTGTATTCATTTCAGTCGCCTGTTTTTAATCAGACCTTTCATTTTTGGAAATATAATTTTTCTCAGTTTTTTGTCTATTCTAGATGTTAGTCCTCTGTCCAAGAAGTCATTGGCATCTTTTCCCCCATTTCAGTGGGTTTCTCCCTACTTAGTTTACTTTGCTGTGCTGCAGCTTTGTCGTTTGATGTAATTCCAACTGTGGATTCTTGTTAACTCAAGTGTTGTGTTGAGAAAATCCGTGCCTATGCCAGTGTGTTCAAAGTGGAAGATTCGTTGTTTCTGTTACAATTTCTAAGTCGTCGATCCATTTTGATTTGATCCTGGCATATGGTGAAAGATGTGGGTCTAGGTGCATTGTGCATACAGGTGACTACTTCTCCCAACAGCCTTTGTGAAAGAGGCTAATTTTTCTTCAGCGTGTGTTTTTTTGGCACCTTTGTCAAAGATCAGGTGGCTGAGAGCACTTGTGGTTGTCTCTGCGCCTTCAGTTGTGTTTCATTGCTCCACCTGTCTTTATTTTGTGCCGATACCATGTGATTTTTGAAAATAGTTTGTACATAGCTTGATGCATTATAATGCCTCCTGCTTTTGTTTTGTTTAGGATTGTTTTGGCTGTACTGGGTCTGTTTTGGTCCCATGTAAATATATTTTAATATTCTTTTTCTTTTGTTCTCGGCAACTGCACTTGAAATTTTGAATTGGCCTGCATTGAATTTGTCAGTTTTGGTAGTATGGCCGTTTCTACAACACGGGTCTGCCTACTCAAGAACGGGATGTTTTCCCCTTTTCTAATGTCGCCTTTAATTTTTTTCTTTAAATTATTATAGTTTTCATTATAAAGGTCCTTCTCTTAGGTTGATCTCTTAGGTATTTAATTTTCTTTGTGAGCACTGTGAGTGGGCTTGTGTTGTGATCTCTCCCTCCGTGTTTTCATTGTCCCTGTACAGGAACACTATTAATTTTTGAGTGTCGATTTTCTTTCCTGCAACTTAGCAGAGCTTATTAGTTCTGAGAGTCTTCTGCGGGGATTTTTTTGCACTTCAGTGCAGAGGATACTGTCGTTTGCAAATAAGCTCAATTCAAATTTTGACTCTCCGATGTGGACTGTTTTTATCCCATTCTCTTCCTGACCGCCATGGCTTAGATTTTGAACGTTACGTGGAGCAGGGTTGGCGAGACTGGGCATGCTTGTCTCGTTCCTGATTTTAAGGAGAATGCTCCGAGGTTTTCCCCATTTAGGATGATGTTGGTAAGAGGATTGTCATAAATGGCTTTTATCAGCCTTGGGTGTAAGGTCGGTGTAAGGTCATGCTATACACCAATTTCCATCAGGGTTTTTTGTTTTTTTGGTTTTTGGAGACAGGGTTTTGCTCTGTAGCCAGGCTGTTTCTGAACTCTCTTTGGAGGCCAGGCTGGACTTGGACTCACAGCCATCCTCCTGTTTCAGTTTCCTGAGTGCTGAGATTCAAAGCCTGTCCGTCCTCACCTAGTTTATATGGTGCTGGGGAATCAAATTTAGGACTGTGCACTGAACTAAGAAAGCACTTTAATGGCTGTACCGTTCTTCAAGACCTTGTCAGGGTTTTTTTTTTTTCTGTTTATTTCTATTTCCATTCCTGTGATTTAAAAGTATTTGGCGAATCATTTCAATTTTTTAAAAATATATTTAGCTAAGTGTGTCTTATGACCAAGGATATGACCTGTGCTGTTGTTTGGATCTGGAGTGTCCCGTAAAAGCCTCATGTGTTTGAATGTTGTGGGATAACTGTGGCCTCATATGTTATTGGGAGATAGGACCTGGCTGACTAGGGCACATGCTTGGGGTTGGACTTGGAGATGTTGTGGCATTTGTTTACATAAGGGAAGTGCCAGAGCTTTCAGGTATGTGCTCTTTACTTATGGGAGAAGAGGTGAGGGAGGGGAACCCAGCTTGCGTGTGGGGGGCCCAAAAGGCATGTTGAAGTAAAGGAAAAAAGAAGAACCAGTGGTCCAGCTTCTTCCCGGGCCGAGTCTAGCCTTGCCTGAATCTCCACACAGGGAATTGGCTCTGACGTGGTTCCTACTCGGCATTCTCTCTGCAGTCGAGTGAGCAACTCTCCAACCTCTGCCCTGGGCTTTCCCCATTGCCTTCTCTAGGTGAACAGATTGTGAGACTTTTGAACCTGTGAGCTAAAGAAGTCTTTCCTCCCTTACATGGTGGGTAGTAGGCATTTTGTGCCAGCAACAACCTAAGTAATTAAGCCTATTTTGGAGAAAGTCTTATGTGCTGCTGAGAAAAAGGTGTATTCTGTTGATGTTTGTTGGAACACCATGTAAATACTTGTTTAGGCCATTTGTTCTGTGATGGTACCTGAAGACCCTGGTATGATTGTATTGGGGTCCATTTGACCTTTCCTGTCTGCTAGGTTCTGTTCTTCGAAAGACTGGATGCATCTGTTTGTAATTGTGAACTCTTTCTATTGGAATCGTCACTTTACCAGTGTATAGTGTTCACCTCTTCTGATCTGTTTTGGTTTGAGTGGGAAAGACTTGCCTCTTCGTGGGCCTTTAGCATGTCCATGGATGAATGAATGCTGGCTCTAAATTCATTCTTTTGCATGTGGATAAGTTTATCCAGAACGTTTGTCAAAGTGGCAATCTTCCTTCCAGTGTAATATAAACATAAAGTATCTTTCAAAGGTCAGGTGCCTGAATCGACTTTGGAGTTGATTATGAATCTTGACTTCTGTTCTACTTGTCCACCTTTCTGTATTGGTTCCAGTATCCTTTGGCCTTGATCACATTTGATGGCTAGAATTGTGACACTTCCAGCTTTGAATCGTTGCTTAGATTTGTTTTGGCTGTTCTTGGTCTCATTTGGTGTATGTAAATTTTAGGATTGCATGTTCGATTTGTTTTTCTGCTCTTTTGATTGAATTTCCTTGAGTCCGTATAGCAGTTCTGATTGTATTGCCATTCTGAAAATCCTGGTTTATCTATCTAAGCACAAGGATGGTCCTTATTCCGTAATGCCTTTTTCATTCTGTTTTCAAACACTATAGTTTTCAGTGTCAAGGATGTTTGCAAATAATGAATTTTATAAAGAGGAGAAAGACTGACCACTCCTTGAGGATGAAAAAGCAAGGAAGGTTAAAGTGTGTACTAGACATAGATTTTTGATGTGGTGTGATGGCACAATTCTAGAAGTACACAAAGGTGATGTTTACACACGCACACATGTACATTTATACAAAAGTATACATAGGGCCCAGGACCTATACACTTGGAAATGATTAAAATATTCAACTCTTTTTTATGTATATTTTTACACGTAAGATGAAAGGAGAAAATTCTGCCTTTTTTTTTGGTGTGAAATGAGATACCATCCACATAAGAGACCAATGAGCAAAATGCAACATGAATAATTCTGTAACTGACAGTGTTCTGTTCTTTCAGTTTGAAAAGTGTGTTTTACCTGAGATTTTAGAGCTTTTATATTGGAGTGTTGTAAAACAAACAACTCATCCTGTCTGTGTCTTAATTTGGTGCACGACCTTGACCAAGTCAGTTAACATCATTGAGTTTCAGTGTTCGTTGTTATTTTTCCTCATTAATATATTTGTGCCTGCGTGCATGCGTGCATCTGTGTGTGTGTGTGTGTGTGTGTGTGTGTGTGTGTGTGTGTGTGTGAAATATATGATTGATAGAAGAACTTGAGAACTTTCTGAACGCACATATTGCATCCATCTCACCTTCACTTTTCCCTGCCCTTTAACCTCCCACATCCTTCCTCATTCTCCTTCCTCCCAACATCTTGCCCATGGACTGTGTTATTTGTATTCCATGTTTCTGCTTTTAGAGAAATCATGTTATACTTACCCAGTCTTCCTGAGTCTGACCTAATGGTTTCTTGTTGTGTCCCTCTACCTAGAGTTGAGCTTCAGTTAGTCTACCTGCAGACTTGTAAGGATACAAAATCAAGATGTTTATTTTAAAAGCCTTCTGTAGAACATAATCCATATTGAATGTTCTTTCAGAGGTAGCGATTCTGACTGTTGGATACATGCTAAACATAACTTTATTCACATTCAGTTTATTATTTTTTATTTTTTCGGCAAATAGAGCTCCTGACAGGTGACCGAGTATCAATGATTCTCTGTCTCTGCATCCTAGTGTGCACTCCATGAGGACCACTAACACAGCTCCATGGTGCTTCTGGATGTCGTTCGGTGTATACAGTCTCTGAGGTCATAATAGTGTTCTCATGTATGTGTGTGTCCAAAATAAAAAAATACATGATGCAGCATACCGATTTTGAAGAGTATGACTGCTTTCTTGTGGTATAGCTCATACGTGGGATAAAGAATTGACCATGAAATAGACAAAATAGCAATGTAAATTGGAAAGAATTATGGGCAATATTGTCAGTTTCAATGTCGTATAAAATAGTAATACGTGACAAATACACATATAATAACATACAACATACTTATCAGGTTACTACTAAAAATGATCATTCAAATGAAGTAACATCTGTCACCATGTTTTATACTGCTAACAATGTTAAGTGTGTACTATTACAAATTAACCTCTTTTAGTATGAAAATGAATCTTACTACTTAAGAAACTCTTCCTGTTCCAATTAATCCAGTGTCGCAGTGTAATTATGCTAACAATCTAAACAAATTCTAAAAGCCTTCTCAAATTTGCCTAAACCTACATCTGAGCTTTAAAAAAAAAAAATCAAGGAAATGCTCTTTTTCTTCTTTACTCAAAATGAAAAGTGTGTTGTGTGAAATAGTAATATGTGAAAAATACAATATCAAGGAAAATACTTATCAAGTTACTCCTGAGGAATGTAATTAATTCATGTATGTTTTATCATACCTTTTAGTGCTATCTTTAGAAAATATTTTGAGCAATATAAATTTATGTGACTCATAATTCATTTCCTTTTTGGTGTAACTTGAGTGCTGCCAGTCCAGTGGAACTCAGATGTTTCTCTTCTTTCAGTAGAGGAAGAGGAGATGGAGGCTCATCTCGGCACGCTGGGGGAGATCCTGTCAGTCTGGGTCCTGTTCTGATGGAGGAGGTGGGAAGTCGGTGTCAGGAGATGCTCTGAAAGGGTGAGTTAAACCATCAGGTCTGTGTCTCTGTTCTACGTCCTCTCGGGGTGCGGAGGCTTCCCTGGGCCTCCAGAGCCTCTTCCTCCGCTCCCTGGAGGAGCAGGGAGGCTGCAGAGTGTGAAGAGGGATGAAAGCTCTCTTCATTCTGGATGAGGGCCAAGCACCCAGACGTGAAGGCCAGTGCTGCAAATGCCTTCTGCCACTCCCAGAAATGGCAGCAGAAAGTGCATGAGGATCTTGGTAAAAGCTTGACATCTCAAGTCTGCCTCATCGATTTTCTTCGTGTTGTGATCATTTTCTCATCTTTAATCTTCACGGATACCTTGAGTAGTGCAAGCGTCCACCCACTTTTCTGTGCTGCTGTCTGGTAAGAAGTCGCCTGTCACTGGTAAAAGTGGACGGTGCTCTCCAGTTCTTCCTGGAGACCTTTGGCCTGTGTTCTGTAGAACTCCAGCAGTTGAGTTGCCAGGCTCAGCCTT
>PVKB01002549.1:0-90111 GCA_004027205.1 Ctenodactylus gundi
AAAAAAAAAAAAAAAAAAAAAAAAAAGAATTGAAGATGTAAATACAAGAACTAAAACTATACTACTCTTAAAAAGAAAACAGTCCTGAACATTTCTGAATTTATATTAGGCAATGGTTCTATAAACAGAGACACACGAATAGCTCAATAGTGTTACCTAGCAGAGAATATCAATCAAAACCTCACTGAGATATCCCACTTTACACTAATGAGATGACTATAATTTAAAAAAGATAGCTAATAACAAATGCTGCTTAGGATGTGAGACGGTGGAACCTTCACGTATGACTGGTGGTAGCGGCCATTTCGGAAAACAAGCCTGAGGAGAAATTCTCCAAACACTGACCTCAGAGTTAGCGCGTGGCCCTGACCTTCAACCCCAAGGTGTACATACACCCGACAGAAATAGAACATCCTGTCCGCAGAAAAGCTCGTGTGCCTGTGCTATAGCTCTGTTCACAACGACCAAAGTGCAACCACTCAAGAGCTGATCAACCGATAACCGGTGCTACGGATGCAATGTTAGTTACTGCAGAACTCGTGCTGACGTGTAGTTGCCATTAGGTTAGTATGGACAGGCAGGATGATTAAGGGGTGTCAGGTCACGTGCACTCTGCCCCCATGAATAGACCAAGGCCAATATCGCGAGAGCTGGGTGTTTTCCTCCTGCTCTCTGTGACCTCCTGCTATGCCGTGGTGGAACAAAAAAGCCCTAGCTACATGCAGGATCGTGATCTTGGACGTGCCGGACTCCGTGACTGTGTGCCTGGAAATTTCGGTTCTTTTTTGTTATTGCAGTACTCAATAGACAAAGACATGGGATTAATAAAATGTGTATCCATATACTGGAATATTAACCAGCAAAAATAATGAATTTCTTATTTATGCTACAAATAGGTAACATTGGAAACATTATGCTAAGTCAAAGAAGCCAGTCACAGAAGATAACATATTATCCCATTTATATGAAATGCCCAGAATAGGTTAATCTATAGGCACAAAATAAATGTGTCAGTGCCTGCCTAAGGCTGGTGCCTGGGTGCCGGGGAGCAAGGGAAGTGGTTGCTAATGGGTTGTCTTATGAGGTTTTGAAAATGTTCTAAAACTGATTGTAGCTATGGCTATACAGCTCCATGAATGAACAGAATTATATTGAATCATATAATTTAAATGTGTGAATTGTAGGGCATGTGAATTTGTCTCAGGAGAGCCAGTCTCTTAAAGACAGATAATACTGGGCTTATCCCCTAAGAAGTGACCTTCTCTCAACAGAAGGAGATTTTATATCGTTTGTAGCACTACTTCCAGTTCTTTCCTGCTTCATGATCAAAGGTCACTAACACAGCCATTAGCTGCCAGGAGCGTGGGACATGGCCATTTAACCAGGAGCTTTTAAGTTGGGCCTTAGGCAGAGCTCAGGGGCTCTCTTCTGTGACCAGCCACAACTTTCGTGAGGATGATTATGACAGAATTAACTATCTTTTCATTAGGTGGCTGATCTGTTTCCTGGTATTTTCTTTTATCTGGATTAATTCATATACTTTTTAGGTAGTTTATCTCATCTTGATAGATAAGCAAGTAAAATTGCGAGGAATCCATGAATAAGCATAGTGACGCATGCAGGAAGAGTTGCAAGTTTGAAGTCAACCTGGGCTGTATACTGAGATCTTACCTCCAAGAAAAAAAAGAAAAGAAAAGAAAAAAGATCTTCAACCACCTTAATTAGAGGAAAATTCTTAGCTCCAAAGTTTATCATTATTAGGCAATAAGGAAATAACTTCTTTTTAAGTTTTTTTCTATTTTTTATTTGCCTCAAATGAATACATTCTAACAGCACAAATAAGAAAAACAGAATATACTAAAATAAGATGTTAATAATGTTTCTATTAATTTGAAATAGCCTAATAGGGCTTTGAAGAATACTTCAGGTCAGATGGTTAAATCTACACTAATTTTTCTGACTTTCTCCATTCTGTAATCACATTATGAAAATTACTACAGAGCTCAGAAAAGACAAAATTTCCAAACATATTCTACGCAGATAACACGATTCTGTTAGCATTCCGAGTAGGGCAAGGAAGCCCAGCAGAACAGGAGAGCTGTAGTTCAGCTCTGCTCTGAATGTAGATGAGCAGCAAACAGAACAGTCAACGCAGACAGGTTTTACAGGCTTCTTGCTATCTCCTGGGACCAAGTTCTCCTTGTTAATTTTGTTTTCAGAAGGTTCTGGATTGTGCTTTCCTGTGTTGGTTTTTGGTGGTGGTAATATCTGCTGTCATACTTTTTAGTCCCTCTCTTAAAAACATTTTTTAAAATAATTCTAGGAGGGCTGTTTGTAAAACTGTACCTGATGTATTCTAAACTAGGTGTTATTTTAAACCATAAGCCACCCATGAACTTCTTTTGTGGGAATATGAAACAACAATTCACTTGACTCTTTCAAATGTGGAGTCTATTCCGTGCACATACTGAATCAAGGAGGGAATGAGGGATGCCTAGTTCGGGAATAGCTAGATTAAATTTGCTAATGGAGACAATTTGCTCTCTTTGAAGAAGTGCTGTGCTCCCCCTTTCAAATGTAGCCTTGTGATTACATGTCCTTTCCATCCAGGCTCTGCAGGAAGAGAGAGGCAGCATTCTGACACTTCCATCTTGGTAGGAGCTTGAATCCATTGGTTGAGCTACAGAAGCCCTGCCCTGGAGATCTCTCCCCTCACTCAACACAACATTTCCCGTTACTGGTGAAGACTTTCCCAGATATCCTGGGGAAATGCAAAGTCCCAGAATCCGCTTGCAGAAGCAATTGGACTGATGTGAAAAGTAGCCACAGATCTTTCTAATTGGCTCTCACCTTGAGCAAAACTGCAGGCCAGTCAAGACAGGTTGAACCGCCTTCCACATCAAGAGAAGGGAGGTTTCTATTGGGAGAAATGGGATAATTTGGCTGCATGAGGTCAGGTCTCTTTCCCATCGCATAGTGCATGAGATATCTTTGTTAACCATTGGCATGACTGAGCAAGCAGAGTTCTATAAAAGAGCAATGGTGGGAGAGGCAATAAAGAAAATTCCATACAAATTAAGCATGCACTGTATGTTTGATGTCACGTCATGTAGTATTTTATGAAGAGGGCAGACGTGCCATTGTTTATTCTGTATATGACTAAGTTTGTCACATGTATGAACCAGGAAGGACAGACTGGAAGGCTGTGCATTGGTATATCAGTAATGGTTACATAGATCAGGACGTAGAATTGTTTTATTTCCTCCTTGTTTCTGTTTACTCCAATGATCTACAGTGAACATGCATTGCTTTACAATCAGAGGGGGGAAAGCCTGATAGCTCTCCTTAGAGACTGGAGAGAGGATTGTTCATTTTAAAACAAGGTTCCTAAGGATGCTGCATTTTCTGCTTTGGGAGATTAATCTTTACTGGGCTTTCCTCTCGTCCCACCCCACCCTGGGCAGAACCAGCACAGGATTGTTATCTTACTGCATTAAATACTCATCTCAAGGTTAAGGAGAAATGGAGAGAGAAAGAATTTCCCAGAGAACTTGGCCACTTACAATCCCTGGTCAGATGCCCTTAAGATTTCAAGGTCTTAAATAAGGCCTCCTGCTTATCCCATTAGCGGGTATGTGGACAGGCTTGGTCTCCGTGTACTCCTTGGCGACCCATCAAAACACAGTAGATGGCAGAAAGGTAGATGTTGGGCTCCTTCTCCCAGGCCTGCCAACACCTGCAGATTGTGGACCCAACAGGAAGCCTAATAAAGTAGCTCAGACTCAGGGGCCACATTGTCACCTGCAAACTCTTGGACCTTTAGCAAATTGTTTAACCACTCTCAGTCTCATCTGCCAAACAGAGAAATAACTTTATTTTACTGTGAGGGACTGAATGTTTATGCCCTCCAGAATTTCATGTTTCTAATCCTTAAGGTGCTGATACCAGGAGCGGGAGCTGTGGAGGTGTGATTAGTGCATGAGGATGGAGCCCTTGTGAATACAATTAGTGCCTTTATAAACAGAATTCTCTTTTGTGAAATAGAGTGAGAAGAGGATACAGAAAGAAAGAAGCAGTTGGCAGCTTGTGACTCAGGAAAGGACCCTTGCCGGAACAAATCTGACCCTGCTGGCATCCTGGCCTTTGACTTCCAGTCTCCAAACCTGGGAGAAGAAGCTATTTTTAGAAGACATCTGGTATATGGTATTTTGTTTTAGCAGCCTGAAACACTAAGACAAGGTGTGTCTGTTGAAGGGATTTTGTCAAATTGAAGGAATTAGGAACCACATATTCATTAGGATAAGGATTTGTCAACCACTCTAGACTAGGGATCAAGAACTGGTCTAAATTAGAGTTTCAGTGATTTGTGGACTGGCCAGTGAGAGAAAAACACACAGCCAGATGTGGAGGGCCAACAAGAACTCCAAGGATATAAAAGGGAGGAAGAGGGAAGATTGTTACAGCTTCTTCCTCTGGGAAAGCTTTTGCCTTCACGATTGTCTACAGATACCAACTTGCTACAGATTCGCTCCAGTCTTGGCTTGTGTCTGTCTGCCTGTTGCTGCTCTTCAGTTGCTGATCTTCAGGCTTTGGTCTTCACCCGAGATCAACAGGAGACTCTCACCTTGCTGGCTGTTCTGCAGTCCCGGATGGGAGATCTACTTCCTGGATGAGCAGCCATCTTGGTCCACTTCTATCCTTGAATTTGTAAGCCTTCCTAACAGACCTTTTGGTGATAAAATCTGTAAATTCTGTCTTTTGAAAGAACCCAGACTAATACACAAGGTATTGCAAAGATACCATTAAGGTTGTCAGTATCTTAACTTCACCTATAGGAAAAACCATGATTGTGACTACAAGACTCCTGGGGTTCTGCAGAAGGGGCACAGACTCTGTCTAAAAGTCCAGGCAGAAAGCCCCCTTTGCCTCTAATTGCCTGTGAGACAAAAGGCTCATAAGGCCTACTTCCAAATAAGGTTTTAAGGAGTAAGGAGCTTACATACAGAGAATGGAGCAGTGCCAGCAGCCAAGCAGGAGAAGGGAGTGAGTGGGACAGGTTGAGGTTGACAGTCAGGAGAGTGGTCAAGCAAGTAGCCACGACCCAGGGTGAGTCAATTTTACCACCAGGGATTCAGAGAGGCACATCTATTGTTTTCTGGTCTGACTGTTTAAGAGAAGCAAAAATAGTTGTGGAGGAATTTGACCTATTTTTATTACTTGGCAATAATAAGACAATTTTTAGGAAGCATTGTGTACACTGTACCACCAGTGGTACACTGAATTCCTGATGGTTTACTCATCCCCTTTGCTTGGTGCTCAGCAGGAGGCATTCCCACCCCACTGATGATGGGTGTGTCAGTGACTCTCTCTCTCTCTCTCTCTCTCTCTCTCTCTCTCTCTCTGTGTGTGTGTGTGTGTGTGTGTGTGATTTTCTATTGTATCTTTGACTTCTGTTTCTCCTATCATCTGCTCGGAGACAAGCACGTCCTAGGTTGGCCATCATCCCAGAAGGATGCAGGAGGGACAGGCTGGGAGGAGAATTGCCCCAGACAACCTGCAGATCCATGACGAAGAATGAAGAATGAGAAAACATTTGGCAATGTTGCCTTCTGAGATTTTGAGATTATTGCTAAGCAAACCCCAAGTTTGGTGGTGGCTCATGCCTGTAATAACAGCACTCTGGGAGACTGAAGTAGGGAGGGTACAAATTTGAGTCTATTCTGGGCAATTTAGTGAATTGGTGAGACTCTGTTTAATATAAAAAAATCTGGGTATGTAGCACAGTGCAAAGGCCCTAGGTTCAATCCCAGTTCCACAGGACAATGCAAAACAAAACAACAAACCCAACTCAGGCAAGACCTTTGGTTTCTCAATTTGAGACAACTGGAAGGTAAGTGATTGGCACATATGCACACTTAGTAAATACTTCCCTTAATATTCTGATGTTGACAGATCTTTTTCTTTCTTTTTTTTTTTTTTTTGAGACAGGATCTCACTCTGCAATCCGTGTTGGTCCTGAATACCCCAGGCTGACCTCAAACTCATGGCAGTACTCCTTCCTTGGCCTCCCAAGTGCTGGGATTACAGGCATGTGCCACCGCCCCCAGCTTGTGAGGTGCTAGGGAACTAAATCCAGGGGCTTGTGCTTGCTAGGTAACGCTTTTTCTAAAGACAGAAGCCATCAACTTCTCCCCTTGTTGTGGTTAGGATCTGGAGTGTCCCCCAAAAGTCTTGTGTATTTTAATGGAACCGTGTGATGTTGGTGGATTGGGGTCTGGTCTGGAGGGGTGGATTGCAGTTAAGTTAGGATTAACGGTGTGTAGTGGCCACACCTGGATGCAGGAGGCACTGGTTACTGGGGGGAGACCTGAAAGGATACACAAGCTGCACCTGCCTTCCTGGAGGACGGGAACTAGTCTCAACTAGCCTCAGCTCATCTTCCTGTTTGTCCGGGGAAGCCGCCTCCACCTCTCTCTCTGCCATGGGCTTCGATTGTTGCCGGCCACCCCTGAATGGACTGTGACCTTTGAGACTGTGAGCTAAAATAAACCTTTCCTAAGTTTGTGGATGTTGGGTATTGAGTCACAGCAATGAAAAAGTAACCAAGACAGAAATTGGTGCCGGAGAAGTGGGGTCATTGCTGTACTTTACCTGAAGATGTGGCTCAAAAGTCTTTGGAACCGGTTTGCAGAAGGAATTGGAAGAGTTTGGGGATGCAAGCTGGAGAAGCCTTGGAGTGCACTGAGCCAAGCTTGAGGGGAGATTCTAGTCGGAGCTCAGAAGACCAGAATACTGATAGAAGTGTGGATCGGAAAGGCCAGGCTCAAGAAGTTTCAGCTGGGAAGGCGACTGTATGGGCAAGTGGCCTAAAGACCATGTGTGCTATGGTCTGGCAAAAACTTTGTCGGCATTTTGCCCTTGTCCAGAGACTTTGCCTGAAACTGAAATTAAGGCTGGTGAACTGCTTACTCTGGTGGAGGAAATCCCAAGGCAGACTGAAGTTCAAACTGTTACATGGCTACTGTTTGCAGCTCTTAACCAGCTTTATAGTGAAAGACGGGAGATAATGGCAGAGAGAACAGATGTAAAAAGCTCGCAGTCTGGAGTACAAAAGCATGCGGTTGTTCAAGAGACTAAAATTAAACAGAAACTAAGAAGTTGAAATCAGGACTGTAAGAAAGAGGCCTTCACAGTGACTCAGGAATGAGCAAGATCCCACCCTTTGCCAACTAAATAGTGCCAAGGCAAAAGATCTTGTCCTGTGAAGAGTACCCCAGAACTCCCTGTAGGGCCAAAGAGGGAAGTGTTTGCTGGAGGTCAGCTTCCTAGAGTTCAGCAATCCAGGCACTCAGAAGCTACTGCAACTGTGGCACAAAGGAGCCAGATTCCTGCTCAAGCCGGTGGTGCATCTTGGAGACGTCTATGTGGTGACGGCTTTACAATCTGGCAGAGCCCAAGAGTTGTGGGTTCATGGAGGCTTCCACCTAGATTTCAGAGGAAGGCCTTGGAGGCCAAGCAGTGTGCCCCTGGGAGGGCAATGAGTGAAATTGTGCAGGAGAAGCCTAAGGTCCAGTGGATAGCCTGAAAATTTGGAGAAGCCAGGAGCATGGGTTGTCGGCTGGGAAACGCAGCAGGCCATGAATGGATCCAGCCCAAAGGAGAGAAGATGGTGGTTGCAGTGAGAAGCAATGCCGCGGGGGTGGGACCACCCAAGCCCCTTGAGGTTCATGCCTCGCCAGCATTTACCCCAGTTGCTGGGCATGGAGCTACAGGATTTAACACTTGCCCTGCCGGATTTAGGAATTGTTCTGGTCCTATTGCCTTTTATTACCTTATTCATCCCTTTTGGAATGGAAATGTTTACCCTGTGCCATTTTATGTTGGAAGTGCTTAACTCTTTGGTTTGAACAGGAGCTCACAGCTGAAAGTTTGTCTTACGTCTCAGAGGAGACTAAGGACTTGGAGTTTCTTTAGCAGTGCTGGAACTGTTAAGACTTTGGTGACTCTTGGAGAAGGACTGAATGCATTTTGCATGGGGAGAAGGACATGAGTCTTTTGGGGGCCAGGGGTGGAATGTTGTGGTTAGGATCTGGAGTGTCCCCCAAAAGTCTCATGTATTTTAATGGAACCATGTGATGTTGGTGGATTGCGGTTAAGTTAGGATTAAAGGTGTGTAGTGGCCACACCTGGATGCAGGAGGGACTGGTTCCTGGGTGGAGACCTGAAAGGATACATAAGCTGCACCTGCCTTCCTGGAGGACGGGAACTAGTCTCAACTAGCCTCAGCTCATCTTCCTGTTTGTCCAGGGAAGCTGCCTCCGCCTCTCTCTCTCTCTCTCTCTCTCTCTCTCTCTCTCTCTCTCTCTCTCTCTCTCCCTCTCTCTCTCTCCCCCTCTCTCTCTCTCCCTCTCCCCCCCTCTCTCTCTCCCTCTCTCTCCCTCTCTCTCCCTCTCTCTCCTTCTCCCCGCCATGGACTTCGATTGTTGCTGGCCACCCCTGAATGAACTGCGACCTTCGACACTGTGAGTTAAAATAAACCTTTCCTTTCCTGAGTTTGTGGGTGTTGGGTATTGAGTCACAGCAATGAAAAAGTAACCAAGACACCCCTCCTGACATTCCCCGTACAACTGTACAGATGGAGTCTTGCTTGGTACCTGGAATCTGGAATGGCCTGTGATGGCTTTTCTTTGATGGACAGCATCCAGAAGAGGTAACTCAGTGCCACTTCTGTGCAATTACTGTTTCCTCAGTCCTGGGTTATTGAATCTTGACTGCCTCTCAGACCCCAGGATTATTCTGTGAGAACTCTGGAGGGAGGCTACAACAACACACTCTAGTCAACAGCCCTCTGAGCTCCTACCCAGCTGCTGATGGATGTCCAACCTAGGCGAGCCTCTGAGGACTGCAGCCCAGATGCACCTGCCAATCTGGTAAGTGTGAACCACCCCCCAGAAACCAGTGAGCTCTCAGAAGGGGAAGTCCTCCTTTTGTGTCACTAAGTTTTGGATGGATTTTTCTGTGCAATAATAGGTAACCAAAATAACTGTTAAATAAGTTGGTTCAGGCATCATCTGCAACAATTTCTTATATAGATGGATTTAAAAAACTGATAAACTTATTACTAATATAATTAGGTGGGGCCGAGGGTAGACTGAAAGATCAGTTGTACTACTCTAGTGAGAAAGCAATAGAACAGTTATTTCTACATTTTTCCTTTGTTTTTCTTGCTATCTACTCACATTTTGCTCAAAATGCTAAGGTTCTAGAGAGGGGATATAATGGTCCAGGGGAAAAAAAGCAAGCTTTGCAGTGAAGCAACATCTAGATTCAAATTCAACTATGTCCCCCATAATATATACAGCCAGGGCAATGCATGTAATGGACCCATGCTTGCCCACATCTCCTTTATGAGTCCAACCTAGCCACTCCAAGATGCTGTGGTTATTGGGAGCCATCTTGCTTTGAAGGTTAGAGTCCCCTGACACATCCTAGAATGACTCCAGCTAGCTATGAGTTGATGCAGGAGTGCAGAGACCGGCCTCTAACACAAGGGGGCGTAAGTGTGCACAGAGACCTGTGCTCCAAAGCCCTCTACCATGAATCAGGCCCAGCGAATGGATGACCGGAGCCTGTGGCTGTTCTTGGCTCTGTCTCTTCTTTATCCCTCATGTGTCTCCTTCTCCTCTTTTTTCAAAGTTTTCAACCAAAGACCTTTCTCCTGTCTCTGAACCCTTCCTTGTCTCAGCCTTGTTTCTGGGAATCCCAATTTAAGACACACATTCTTCCTTCATTTCCCTTTCTCAACCCCTCCTTAAGATTTAAAATTGCCTACTACTCAATAAACACCAATAAATGATAAATAGATGCATCTCCCTTATGTGTATAAAGTAGAAAGATAGGAGGAAAGTTCTTTGAACATAAAAGACCTTCAAGTGAACTTTTTAATATATCGCCCAAGATATATTTTTAAAGTAGGCAAGAGAGACTGATTTTGAAAATGGAGGATGTTAATACATTCTGTGCAAAATTATTGTGGATCAATTGAAACAACGTCTATGAGCTTAGAGTTCTCTAGTGTCTAGTAAACACTTGGTGAGGTGACGTCAAGCCCTTGGCTGCTTGTGCTTCTCATCAGCGTGTCCTCTGCCAGCACAGGGCTCAGTATGGTGACTCTTGTGCCTGCACCAGAAACCACAGTCACTGAGGAAAAGCACCATAATTGACAGAAGACAGCACAGAGCTCGGCATGGTAGCATGTAACTCCACTCGGAACTACAAATCTCGGAGGCTGAGACTGCAGGGTGACAAGCTTAAGCTTGGCCTGAGCAACTCAGTGAGACCCTCTCTCAAAATTTAAAGAAGAATTGGCTGGGATATTGCTCAGTGAAAAGGTGCTGGGTTCAATCTCCAGTAACGCACGCACGTGCGCGCGCACGACAGCACAGACTGCAGGGTAGTTCTCTAGTGGCTATGGACCAACCTGGTTCTCTTCCCTGTAAGTCTCAGGATTGCTGGAGAATGAAAGGTGGGTGGGGTGGGCTCAACAGCTAGGACTCTGCTCCAAAGCACCCCCCCACTCCCCACCCCCCCCCAAGAAACAGAGGCCCACTGCTATGGTTTGAATGAGTCTCCCAAAACTCATGTGCTAGAAACTTGATTCCCACTGCAGCCATGTGAGCAGCCAGGACCTGTTTGGGGCAATTAGACCTCAAGGGCTTCGCCCTTACAGGTGGATGCTGTTATCTCAGGAGTGGGTTAGTTACCATAGGAGGGGCTCCTGATAACAGAGAGAATTCAATTATTTCTTTTTTCTTTCTGCCTCCGTCTCTACCTGCCTGCCTTCTGCCATGGGATGATGTGGGAAGAAGGCTCTCGTAGACACCAGCACCTTGGTGTTGGGCTTCCTAGCTGCTAGGACTGTGACAAACATGTGTATTTTCTCTACAAACCACCCTGTTTTTGGTATTCTTCTGAAGCAACACAAAATGGGCTAAGGCACCCTTCAACACTTCAGACTAGTGTTTTTTATGATCTCAGGTATGAATCTCAGGGCAGTGTAGTGGAATCCCAGCACTCTGGAATGCTGAGGCAGGAGGATCACAAATTTAAGCCTAGCTTGGGAAACTTAGCAATGTAGTGAGACCTTATCTTAAAAATAAAAAGGGGCTGTGGATACAGGTCAGCGTGAAGGCCCTCAGTCTAATCTTCAGTCCAATCAGTCACTTCATCCATCCAACGCATGGCGGGCTGCTCTTCAGGGGCTCAGAGCAAGGTGGGCATTCATAGGCAAGACCGTCTGCTTTGGGCAGCTTTCCTGACAGATGGGCTAGAATGAATACCAGGTTTCTGCTGTCTCCTGCTGTCTATCTATAACCAGCTAACTACTACATTTCATGTAACCTGTACATGTGTGTTCCATCTCACTGGACTAGGACAAGCTGGTAGCCGGCGCATACTGAGCCTGTGTCCCACTCCATGGAGAGCCCGGCCTATGAATTCAGGTCAGTACTTACAATTGTGAGCAGATTGGTGCACACATACACAAATAGTCAGATTCACTTACTTTGGTCATCAACACAGTTTATTATTGGCACACTTACCAGTAAAGCATACATAAAATACAGCTGTTTTATAACACACGGAGCCACTGTGTCTTTACATGTGTGAACAAACATTAATATGCAAATGGAAAAATTAGTTTTCTTATAAAGTTTCACATAAATACACTGGAATTCCCCCAAAAGAAAACTCCCCTTAAAAGAACCAGGTGAGGGCTTTACAAAATATCATACAAGAAATATACTATGAAATGAAAGAATAGTCAACTCAGGTACAATTTTTTTAAAAAAGCCCACAAAAAGATTCAGATTTGTGAAGCTGCCCACAAAATTAAAATGGATTACATGGCTTGAAAATATTTGGATCAACAGCAACTTTACGAACTCATACATTTTCCAGGGTTCAGTTGTCTTTTTTCTTTAACATAAAAATCTGCCCTGATGTCTCCGATGATTGAAGGACATTTCTTGTTTCAGCACTTGCACTAAATCGAGCCAACTTAGATTCAAGAACCAATCGACAATCGGCTCCACCATCAGCTACCTCGCTGGACTCTTTGCTGTTGTTAACCAATGGCAAAAAAGAAAAATAAAGGTACGTTTAAATTACTTTCCAAAAAGCTGATTTTTTTCTTTTCTTTTCTTTTTTTACTGAAACAAGAAACTCTCAAATGCAAGTCAAAAAAGCAGAAAATATTTTACATTATTAAAAAGTCTGTAGTTAGGCTCGCATATTAACAAGATCCTGAGCACGGAGCACTGTGAGGACCACATGGCCTTCGAGGAATGCATGGAAAGGGAACTCGACACAAACACGTTGATAACACCGTGCCAGGAGATGCGCTAGCGTTTTCTCTCATGTTAATTACTGCCAGTACCAGTATCTGTACTTCCTGCGAAGGCCTCCAGGGAAGGTCATGGAAGCTTATTTGGAATAATCCTCTCAATTAAGAAGAGAAAAAAAATGCAAGAAAGAAAATCAGATCACTGTGGTTTAGAAATAGATATTTGCATGGAAAAGTTTTTTTATTTTTATTTTTTTAATTTCTCCTTTTTTCCTCTCCTGATAGTAAAGATCTGCCATTGGCATGACACCCCGCAGGCCTATCCACTGGATCTGGTGCCACCGGAGCATCTTACTGGGAAGCCTGGGGCGGGGGGTTCTCTGATTTGGTTTCTTGCGTGGCGGGAGGTTTACTGTTCCACGGGCTGTTGTTTCCCAGGGCAGGTGAATTGTTGAAATCCTCCTCGTCGTCCATGCCGTTGGCCGCATCATACTGCGTGTTTTCTAATCTAGTGATTAGCCTTTCGTCCTCGTCCCCAAACTCACCTCCCATCAGAGTTGGCTCTCCTACCACCATCACATCCTGTGAACAGCAGCTGATATTATTACAGGGAACCTTGGGAGAGAGAAGCTCAGCTTAAAACAACAGTGGGAGGAGCTGGGAACCTAGGACACACACACACACACACTCGTGTGCTGCACAACGGGGTCAAGTCTCAATGTCGGGGGCCGAGACGCATATGTGATTTCTACGGGAAATAAACATCGCCTCCTGATGTGTAACAACCACGCGAGTTTATGTCCTTAGTGAGCGGCCTGACACCGGAGAGCGAGCAATGCTAGCAATCTGCAGAAATAAAAAAATGGATTTTTCAAAATTAAAAAAATCCACGCTTTGCAACTTGCTGACACTGGGGACTTGGAGAGGGGAACCTTCTGTTCGGGGCTTTTCAATACCTCCAAAAATCTGCCACTTTTGTTGAGGGCCCGCAAGTGGGCTTTGGACACCGGCGTCAAGTAGGAACATTTGGAAGGTGCGATTCTGTGATCGTCACACATCTTGTTCCAAATGGCATTTTTCTCTGTCCCAAGGATGGTCTACAGTTTTAATTGAAGACAAAAATCTCTCTTTTCTCTACTCAACCAGGCCCTTTTATGCAGCCAATATCCTTGACATTCTGCTACTTAATTATGGTAATTAATTTAGGTAAAGTTTTCGATAAAAACAATGTTCACACTGATTTGACAATTTGCATAGCTAATTAAGTCATTAGCAAAAACCTGCTGATTGCCAACAAGCCCTGAATTTACCATCTGTTATTTCATGGTGCCTGTCACCTATCCCCACACAGGCAACCCTGCTACCAGTCTGGGCAGCAGAGAGAACCAGTCCATCCAGCTGGTGCCATAAAGGAAGATGAAGAAAACTGATTATAATTGCAGCCATGAAGCTGGAAGTCGTCAGAAAGGGAAATGGGTGAGAAGAATCCTCTTAATCGCTCCTTTAAGTACAAATTGTCCTTCCTGGTGTGAAAACAAGTGAGCCACCTACTAGAGCAAGGAGCCTGGGAGGCCACAGCTGGAGAAGCTGGGGACTGGGGCAGGGTGGAGGTGTGCACACAGGGCACACTTCTCTGTTCAAAGGGGACTAGATGGAATTGATGTTTGACCTGGGTGTGTGCCAGGACACGTGTTGCATAGATTTTTCCGGCAGCTTCTGAGCAATAGTTTAGTTTAAATTATAGTGAGTTTAGAAGAGGGGGCTACTGCTGTCAGCATCACAAAGTGAAAAAGAGCAGTGCTGGCTGGACGGGTGTGTTTGGAGACACGGGGTAAGAATCCTGGTAGGGATTGTTTTTCATTAAGATTTTGCCAGGAAACAGCACTCCCAGGTATTATGATAGAATCCTGCCTATGCTTGGGAGATGGGCCAGTGGCATCCTCAGGTCCTTTCCAGAAATTTGAAGATGCTCAGTGAACATATTGCTTACTTACTGCTTAGTTTCTACCTGGCCTATCTGGTGGTGGAGGATTTTGACTTGTTTATCTATTTATTCCTTTCTTTCCCTTGAGTTAAGTGACTTATCGATACGTTTCCAAACTATGCCTTCTGACTAGTCGGCAAATTGGCAAAAAAAGTTTTAAAGAGAAATGTCTCAGCTGGAGTAAATGCATGAAATGGGAAGTTGGTCAATACAGCAGGCCCAGGGCAGGCAGGATATCGAGCTGGGTGCTTCTATTTACAAGGCAACGAAGAGCCAGAAATGATGCTGACGTGTAAGGAGTCTCACAAGGACTCTTAAGACGAGATGCAAACTAGACATAGCCTTTCTGACTGGGAAGAAGGATGACAGGGTTTTGGATGGAATGTGGCCACCACACAGACATGTGGACATTATTCAGTTAGCTAGCAGCTGCTCTCAGACCCACTGGGGGCACTCAGAATTTTTTTTAAGTGTCACTTAGTCACAGGGGATTAGGAGAGTGTGCAATGATCAGGGACAAAGGTAGGTAGAAAGAATAGGCCAAGATTTTCCAAAGCACATCATGATAGTTAATCTCATTTCATGACTGTGCACGGCACACTTTGAAGGGCTTAGAAAGCACATGCATGAGGTGGTACCGGGCTGGAGAGGGTGTTAGAAACAACCACGTGGTTTTGCATTCAGCACTGTGACTCCAAGGTTATTGAGAGAGGCTGGAGAGTACGAGCAGGTAAGCGTGACGTGAAAGACACAGGAGAAAATAAAGAAGAAGCAGACAGCCTAAGCATGACTTCCGATGAGCCCCCCCAGCACTGTGCTTGTTGCATTAGAAAGACGGTGGTGCAAGAAAAGCACTGTGGAAGAGCTGACTCCCTGCAGGTGGAGCTGATGGAGCTTCTATCATGGGGGCTGGATTTTTTGTTTAATGGGAATGCCTGAAAAAGATGCCCAGGCATAGGTGATCTTTAGTCCGATGTGTTTCAGAGAGATGCCACATCTACTTTCCTGACTATATATATCTATATCATCTATATCTATATAGATAGATAGATATAGATACATACATACACAAAAAACTGTAGTGGGACATTCAATTGTGTGTGTGTGTGCATGTGTGTGCTTGCCCATGTGCATAATGTTTGCATGACAGGCCGCAAGCTGTAAAAAGGCCATGGGAATCACTATTTGAGGCTACTTGCAAAAATTATATACATGTTTCATACCCGGGGACAATGATTCTCTGCTCTAGCTATTCTTGATTGGTGATCCTCACACAACAGAAATGGAGACACGATGCACATTCTTGAATCCTTCTTACTAGGGGATGTGAGCGCCATTCCCCCCACCTTGAGGCTTAAAGACTCCCCCAGGCTGGTAGCAAGACAGTGTTTCCTTCCCAGCTCCATCTGGCATCTCCCATGGGAGGTGACAGTGATTCATCTGATAGCCCGCGTGCCCTCGGCTCCCCAGGAGGCCAACCTCAGCTCTTAGGGTGAGACCTGGAGGTGCCACCAGTTTTTTGCCCATTTTCACATCTTCTCACTAATTCCCCGTGCAAGGACCACCAACCTCTGAGGAGGACTGGAAGTGACGCCTTTCAGGGCCCTTCAATGCTTCTCCTTAAATTGGCCAGAAGGGGTCACTGCTGTTGAATGACACAGGTCTCCATCCCTCCCAGGGTTGAGGCTGCAGTTCGGGATGGCTCCTAGCCCCTGCTCATGGAGTGAGAAGCAGAATCCAAGGATTAAACCCTAGTCCTGACCCCCCACCACACATTGCTGCTGCAGCAGCTACACTGACCGAGGCTGGCTCGGTGGACCCTGCTAATGCCTGCAGACAGCATTTCTACTTAAGCAAGAAGATGCTGCTGACTCAGTAGACAGGGTTAAAAGACAAGCCACTGCAAGCAATCTCGTGCTTATTGGTAACATCCATTCAACTCAAAGACACCTGTGAAGCTGCATTTTTTCTTAACCTGGTCATTTTCCCTGAGTCTTTAGCCCATCCTCAAATTATATTTGGTTATAACATCTTTAATTGCCTGATGTGGACATAGTGCTGAAATTCAGCTACTAATTTATAGTGCCTTGCTCAAAATCCAGTGAGTCTCAGCTCATCAAAAATCCTTTTGATGTAGGGATTCTCACTAAAACTCAACTGTTGCTTTGCTGGGCAGGAGCATCATGGAGCAGAAAAAATATGTGCTCTCAAAATAAAACTGAAATGATTTCAGTTAGTCCAGGCATGCCAAAAAATACACAACACATAGGTTTTGTTGTCAGCTTCAGCTCCCATGGCAGACATGACGAGCGGATGGCCCACCAAATCCAACCCAGGTCTCAAAATCCTTAACATGATGAGCTGGCAGGAGACACATTCAGCACTACTGGATTAGACAGCTCTTCAGTGGCAAGGCTCTGGTTCCCTTCTTTCCCCATCCCATGCCTCACATCTCCTTTCCTCTCTCCTCTCCTCTCCCTTCTCTCCTTTCTCTCCTCTCCTCTCCATTCCTTTCTCCTCTCCTCTGTTCTCTTCTCCTCCTTTGTCCTGTCCTCTCCTTTCCCTTCTCCTGTCCCCTCCACTCCTTTCTCCTCTCCTTTCTTCTGTCCTTTCATTTCTCCTCTCCATTTCCATCTTCTCTCCTCCCTCCTCACCTCTCCTTTCCCCTCTCTCCTCTCCTCTCCCTTCTCCTCTCCTCCCCTTTCTTCTGTCCTTTTCCCCTTCCATTCCGTCTTTCCTTTCTTTTTTCTCCTTCTTTCTCTCCCACTCCTCTTTCTACCCCTCTCATTCTCCTCTTTTTCTTCTCTCTTAAATTTTGGTAGTGCCAGTAGCTGTCACAGTGTAAGGCACACACTAGCATCCCAGAAAACTCTCGTTGAAGTGATGGGGATATTTGAAGCTGTTGTGTCTTTTCGTTACTATGTCTCAGTTCCAGAATTCTCACGCATCCATTTTCCCCATTTGTTAGAGAAAACAACCGAACTGTTAAGTTTCTAAGCATCCAGGGGAAGAGGAGTCAACGAGTCTATTTACTTATACCTGTCTATTTTCTGTAGGCGTTTTCAACTTAACCAGAAGTGGTCATAACTTTTTGGGACCTTAATAAAGAGACTCCATTTTTTTTTTCCTTTTAGTTAGTTATCTTCAACCTTGAGGGCTGATAGATGTAAAGGCCTATTTGGAAATTAGAAGACTGCTCAAGGATTATTAATTACTTGAGGACCACACTTCTTCATAGTTTTAATATGGGGCTTTGCACAGCCAATAGGCCCTGTCTTCATGGTCCCTTGTTTTCAGTGCAGGGGACATGAGAGCCATACCCCGGTCCGTGGAAGACAGAAAAGCCCCAAGGGCCCAGGAAAGTCTCAGGGTCTCTAAGAGATCTGATGCATGGAAAGTAGGTACGAGTGAGTGGGGCTGGACTGAAAGTGAGTGGGGGCACTTCTGTGTAAAAGCACACTCATACACAGAAAGAGACAGAGTAGGGCCAGAACAATGTGGATGAGGACAACAGATTAGGAAGGAGAAAGGTGAGGGAGTCAGAAACATGGAAGTGTGTCGGCGGAAGGAAGCAACAGGGAAGAGGCACATCTCTGAAGACAAAGTCTGTCGAGGGTGCCCAAAAAGCGCCAAGAAAGCATCAGGATCTAGACATAAGCCAAACACCTGGTGACAGTGATGTGACAAGGAAGAGAAGGGGAACCCACAAGGAGTGTCGGAGTGGGGAAGGGATGACAGAGGGCTTGCAAGAGCAGGAGAATGGACGAGGAGAATCTGACACCAGGCTGGGGAATTTCAAGGCAGGAAGGGATGAGGCAGAAGAAACACAGTTGGAGAGAGAGGAAGTCGCAGGTGACGAAGCAAGTTGCCTGCCCGGGCTATGCTGTTGAGGGCCTCAACCGTCAGCTTCAGGGTTCTGAAAAGTCTCCTTGCAAGGGTCTTGGTTCAGACTCCAAAGTAAAAGAAAGGGGTTACAAGGTCAAGAGAGTTGAGATTGACCCAGAGACCAGTCCTTGCCTGAGCTATTGGCACATGTGAAACAAAATCCACCGAGCTGCATTTTTAGTGGCTGCAAGTTAATTTTCTGAGTCTCAGAATAAGGGAGGGCGCATGTTGGAAAGCCCCGGGCAAATTACAATTTGGTGTCTGAGCTCTGGGGGCCGGTTTACAGCGATGCATGGAGTCTGCGAGGCTGCTGCTGAGCGGCCCTGAGATGCCATCAGGCACATCTGCTAAGCGCTATTTTAATTAAACCTTATGTGACATATCTCCTGTCTGTACCTCAGATGGCCTTTTAATTCAGGTCCTCTTGCAGCACTGACCCTTAATATTCTTTTCTAATTCCCAGTCTGCAGGGGAAGGGTTCTGTAGCAGAGGTCCTCCCTCCCCATCCATCCCATTATCCCTGTCTTGCCCCCCCCCCCCCCCCCCCCCCCCCAGCCTTCCCAGAAGGTTTCTGCAGCTCGAAGAGACTGTCCCAGCCCCAGCCCTTGAGTAGGGAGACAGGCAAAGGCAAGATTTCAGGCCTAAAAGCAAAGTGAGACTTACAGGTACCTGACTGGACAGACTCAGGTTCGCGGCCGGAGTCTTCTTCTTGCTGCCAGTGCTGTTGGCACTGTTCCCTGCGCTGCTGTTGGACGTGCTGCTGGTGGAGTTTTTTCTTTTCCTCCGCTTGGTCGTCGGTTGCCTTGTAGGTTCTGCTGCGGTATGAGAGGGGGGAGGGGTCAATTCCCGGGTAACAATGTCAAGGCGATCCATCATCAGCTACCTGGAGCTGTAAGTTGGTCATCGGCAAAAGTGGACATTTAAGCCCCACCCCTTCTTAGAACTTTAACAAGAAAGGAGAAGGCTTTTGCTTTATTTTTATCCCAGAATGTGTGAAACTCTCTTCTTTTGTCTGTGGATAAAATGATTTTTGTTTAATTGTTCCTTTTATGTCTGTAATTTACTAATCTTATGGGTGAATTGCAGGTACTAATTTCATGATTGTATTTAAAATATTTTTATCATTAGGTAATTGGGGAAATTTGCCTCCAGGACTACCTTTTCTTTAAGAAAAGGGAGGGGCTCCTGGGATCCCTAGGAAATACAAAATGTGACCGAGGATCAACTTAAATTAGTGAACCAGTGCGCAACAGCGGCACCTACTGGCCCATAGGCACACTGCTACCCACCTCTGTTAGATCTTAATATTACAGAGAAACACCACCAGTTCTCTAAACTAGTGGCGCGAAACATCTAACCATTCAAACCCAAAGTCATTTGGTCCAGTCTAGCCAATGCAGCAGCATGCAGGGCTTGAAATTTAATAAATATAGAAGCTTTTTCATAATAATATAAATTTATATTAAGTAAGAGTAATACTGTAAAATTTGAGGAATAAGTAAGGAATGTCCATTATGGGATGGACAGGCAGCACCATTATCAGCACCGGTTGTCGCGACACACCTTATCAAAGAAAAACAGTTTCAGCTGCCACATGAGGGGTGAATTAAGTAAATGTTTTATCGCAGGCTGATTTTTTAAGTTGGTAAGTCTATAAGGACCATGAATGGTGTTATACAAATCCAAATGGCCCTTGGAAGAAAAAAAAAAGGTCCCTCCACTTGAAACCACACTGTGCACTTAAAGATTTTGAACCCCATGGGATTGCTCACAGCTTAGACCCTTGTGTTTAATGAATGCTACTAATGATGGAAAACTGACTTCTTTAAGAAATATCTTTTAAAAATAGAGAAAGATCTTTGGGATCTAAAGGTTGGGCAACATCTTACTGGAAATATTGGGACCTATGATAGCGTGTGGCAAGAACAACATTAGTTGTATACCACCTTATTTATGTTGTATAGAATATTACTTAATGTGGCACTATTCTTAATGTGTCCTAGGTTTTAATAATTTTCTATTCATAGCAGATTTATAACTTAGGTGCTTCTATTACTGCTTTTACTTTATCTGTGAGCAATCATAGAGGTTACTAAGTTGGAAATGGCAATTTGGGATATTCTTTTGCCTTTTTTTTAAAGAGATGCATTCTAATTTCATTGCATTTATTTCCAGCTAACAGTTAATAGTTTAATGCATATACACAAACATACATAGCAGTAATGTTGGTATTTCTCTAGTTATTATTTTTATTTGTATGTTCGTGATATATAATACTTAGATTCAGTTTGGGGGCTATAGATACTGATTTTGGTAATACTATTTTAGATCTGACACCGATAGTGACAAGGTAGGCCAGGATCACACTGAAACTCAATGAGTAGGCCTCCTGACATCTTCTTAGTATATGTATGATGCTTTTGGTGGACAAGGGGAGGGGTCTCATTAAAGGCTCACTTTAGAGACCATTTAGTTCACTGAATTCTTCCTGACTTTGGTCAACAAAAATATTCCTTCCTATTCACCTGTCACTTTTTTTCTTTCATAAATATTTTGTACCTTGTGCTCAAAGATTTTTTTTATCAAAATGTCTATTTTCTCCTCATTTGCATTATAGGTGCTTATTCTGAAGGACAACGGAAGAGGAAATAGAATTTTTCTCCATCATGAAGTTGGAAAGAGATTTGAGCAGGACAAGATAAAGTCAACCAGACCTCTAGGTCTGTCTACTTTTCACAAGCATCTTCTCATTTTGGCCTTAAAAATGTAAATCTGCCATCTTTTCCCCCCTTTGCTATCTGTTTTCATGTTTTCTTGAATTTTGTGGTAAATAAATCAAAAACAAACACACCAGATTATTCTCACTGGTGCTTGTGATAGTAAAATTAAGGTCCCAGGAGCCTTTCTGTCACACAGTCAGTCCTTCATTTAGCAGGTATGAGTCTGACTTTGCCAAATTATTACTTTAAGTGTCAGACCTCAGTGTATGAAATGAGGATAAGAAGTACCTCATAAAATAAATTGTGAATTTTTAAATATTTTTACATGTCTCATTCATTTCATATCCACACCTCCTCCATGGGATAGAGCAGTATTCAATGAATAATTGTTGAATGAGTGAATGAATGCTATGTGTGTGTTTGAAAATATATGTGCTCCCAGCAATTGATGAGAGTATGAAGGGTTTTTTTTTTTCATAAAGGCTTAGATATTGAAAGAGAAAATAAGGTCCATTTGAGCCCATCTAATATACTTGAAAAATATTCTAAAGGTCTAAAATTCCCATAAGATAGAGTTACAGCTGTTCTATGTAAAATAACCCATATTTTCGCAGCTTCCTAAGTATGTACTTGGTTAAATCTTCTGTGTTCATTTTATATAAAGCCCCTGGCCAATTACCAGTGGAAGGTGACCATTATATTTTGTGATTCAGAAAGCTTTGTGCCTCGTGTTAATAATTACTCTTTACAAAAAATAATTTTTAGCGAATGGATATGTTTTGCTTTTATGATCAATGAGGCACGATACAAGCCTGGGAGTGAAAATGTATTAGATAGAAAGACAATTAAAGATGACTTGAAGCAGTAATTTCAGAACCCCAGCAGGACACTATAGCATCGAGCCTGCAGCCGGAGTAAGTGTGGGAAATAGGATCTTTTACAGCTTTTATTTTATCTATGAGAAGTCATAGATAAAATAAGATCAGAATACCCTGTACACAGCTTGTCATAAAAAAAAATTAGAGCAAACTTTACATACTTTTCCTCCCTCTCCTTTCGTCTGCCTTCTCTCATCCTTTTTTCCTCATTTCTTTTTAATAATTTTGGATGTTGTTAAAAACCCAAACCAAAACGATTAGGGGGGCCATGGGAAGCCAGTTGCCTGGTCCATGAAACTACCCCTGTACCGGGAGACAGGACAGCCATGTTCTGATGTTGCTTCTCCAGTGACTTTCTTGAGGACCTTGAACAAATTATTTTAATTCTCTGGGTTTCAAGGTCTAATTTGGCAAGCAAAGAGGATATAAATATTTCTGAAGATGCTGCCTGTCAAGAGTTCAGTGTTTTGTGTCCACAATCTTGCTCAGAATATCCCTAATAAGTGACATTTTCCTGGTAAACTTCCTGGCCTTTGCCTTCCTTTTCATATCATCTCATCCTCAGAAGGAACTTTGGGAAACATATTTAGAAAGAGAGCAAAGAACAAGAGCGTACCTGGCGGTGCCACCATCCGCTGCCACTTCTGAAACAAGCAGGTCTTCAGGCAGTCTCGGGGACTGAGGTTGTAGGTTTTATGTCTCGACATCAGCTCCTGCATTGGCTCCAGTATTACACACAACTGCAAAGAATTCAAAGACACGTCTGGTCCACAACTTCATAATCTCAATTACATTAAATGATGTTAACAGCTGGAATCAATTGGACAGCTTATGAGTACCTCCTTTTTTTTTCTCCTTTCTCTGGTTTTAATTTTTCTGCGTAGGTTTGGAGGGCAAAAGAGATATTACTAATGCTTGATTATGCCCACTTAATTTGCTAATGTTCATAATGTTATTACAGCTGAATGTGGTTTACACACACACACACACACACACACAGATACAGTTGTTCTGTACACAGCATGGTTAGATATATGTGGCTTGTTGGGAGTTCAGATGACCCCCCTTCTGTGGAGCACAGCACGCTCTAATTCCTGCTCTGGCTTCAGGCTGTGGCTCCTGTTTGTATAACCACACATTGCGTTTTCCAGTGCTACTTTATGAAAATTATCTGGCAGTGAAAACTACATTTTAAACTTTAGGGAACATAGTGGCACATGCAGGTATCTTTAGGTCCTAATTTTTAGGTCCTATGGAGGCAGATGGTGCGTGCTATTTTAATTTGATTCATGTGTCCGTTTGTATTTTACACATGATGATAACATAATGTGACCGTTGAAGAGATTATGTCAACTTGAGGCAATCAGGAACCACGCCTAGACTGGGAATTGAGAACCAGCCTGGATTAGAGTGTGAGTGACTTGTGGGATGGCCAATTAGGGAAGATCATCCACTCGGATGTGGGAGTTCCAACTGGAACTCAAACAGTATAAAGGAAGGAAGAAGGAAGATTGTTACAGCTTCTTCCTCTGGGAAAGCTCTGGCCTTCACAATTGTCTACAGATGCCAATTTGGTATGTGCTGCAGATCTTCAGCACAGATTTGTTGCAGTCTTGACTTGTGCCTGTCTGCCCATCGCTGCTCTTCAGTCTCCAATCTTCAGGCCTTGGTCTTCACCTAAGATCTAAAGCAGACTCTCATCTCACCGGCTGTCCTACAGTCCTGCACAGGAGATCTACTTCACAGCTGAGCAGCCATCTTGGACTAGCTCTATCCTCACATTTGTAAGCCTTTCTAAACGATCCCTTTTTAAATAAAATCTGTAAATTCTGCCTTTGAAAGAACCTAAAGTAATACACATACACAACACTTGCACGGGGAGGCTTTAGTCGACTTGTTCTGCATGTTGTCCATGTGGCCACCTAGTTTCCTTTTTTTTTTTTTTTTTTGGTTAGAATTTTCAGCTTTCCTTTAGCCCAAGACATCTGATGACAAATGACAAAGCCTCATGAATGAAATGAAAAGGCCAAACTGAGTAGAATTACCAGAACTTTTTGAGTTTCTTCTCAGTTGCAAGCTTCCAGGTTACCACAGCATTGAGAGTTCCCCAGATTGGAAGAACAAGACTGCAACTTGGAATGATAAGCTAACTACTGTTGCAACACAGCAACGCAAATATTGGCAATGTCCCCGTCCAGGTGAAAAAGTACCATTTTACCATGTGAGACCCAAGTGCAGCCTCCAGCTCTAGTGCCCTGCCTTCCTTGTCATCCTGCTCCCTTTCTTCCCCTCTTTACCCTCAGCACTTCCCTACAGGCCACTCTGCTTTTGGTCCACCGTTGTCTTCCTTCCTATCTTCCTGGTTAATGTTTGCTCATTCTCGAAGACACAGTTGCTTCTCCTTCCTCTTCTCGCAGAGATCGAGTGGTATTTCCTACGGTTCTCCCACTCTACCCAGCCCTTGGGCCTCCATTGACTTAGTCGTCTTCCTTTCCCAGTAGACTGTGGAATGTGGAGACTATGACTTTTATCTCTGTGCTCCAGGTTTGACTCAACTGAGTAGATTATTTATTTTAGAAATAGTGTCTTCCTCTGCAGTCCAGGTGGTCTGAATTCATTCTGTAGCCTGGCTTGGCCTTGAACTCATGGCAATCCTCCTCCCTCAGCCTCCCAAGTGCTGGAATTACAGCATGTGCCACCACATCCGGGTTTGAGTGGATACACTTAAAGTGTGATCATTACATTAGAGAATCTTTCTTGGCCATTGTCCCTCAAAGAGTGGTTTGAAGAATATCTCTATAGCAACCAAGTAGGATGACTATTACAAATGCAGAATTCATAGATTGGTTCCTTCTGTTTCACTGGGTCTGGACATTGGGCTTTGATTTAACATTAAAATTCCTTCAGAATTCAAATAAGCACTACTAGAGTTCTAGGTCTGCTACCCTTCTGACTCTGGAATTTAGAAGAGACAGCAGCTACAGCAAAGGGGGACGCCTCCCTCCCTCACGATAGTTCCACTCTCCTCTCTCCCACTATATTGCATACACCTTCCCTTTCTGCTCAAGTCTAGCGCGATCTTCGGGCTCCACCTAGAAAGGTTCTTCACCTGCTGACGACTTCAAGAGCTAAGTATGATTTCCTAGCATCTGCAGATTTTCTGGAAGGAAAGAGGAAGATTTCAAAGGATGAATAACCTAAATATCGATGTTGGTGCATCTGTCAGAATAAATCCAGGAATGAGGCTCAGATCTTCCATCTTATGTGATTCCTTTGGAATAACTTTTGAAATCTAGATTCAATAAGGAAAATATCTGGGGCGACACAGGTTACTGTACAATTAGCTATGTGTTCTGACATGATGAAGGATACTTTCCCTTTATTTAGAATTTCTGGGGCTGGAAGAACTGCATAGAGGTTAGAAGCCAAAGGCCCTGAGTTCAGTTTTCCTGTACCACATAAGCTGATTGTGATGACACATGCCTGTAATCTCAGCACTTGGGAGGCTGAGGCAGGAGGATTGCTCTGAATTTGAGGCCAAAAGAATTCCTTTTTCTGCAAACCAACAATGTACAAATGACAGATTCCCTGCCTTCCTCAACCACTGGTCCTCACCAGAACAAACGGAGGAGAAGATTGCACTGTCCAAATCCAGATCTAACTCCACATCATCCCTCCAAGCAGATTGGACAATGACTCATCCTTCAAAGACGAGCCCTGGGAGTCTCAGGCAGGGCAGGAAGAGATGTTTGTATCTCATATTAAGTGTGGATATAGTAAGTTTTGTTTTCAGAGACTAGGCAACATTAATTTGTAAAATAAAATATTTGAAAGGGATTTCAAGCTACGTCATGTTTGACACTTCTTTTTCATTGTAAATAAGCTTTTGCTGTATAGAAGAGCACATACATGGAAGAAGCATGCACGGGTTTACAGCTAAGGTTGGGATGGACTTTGTCACTAGTGGGGTGTTCCTAGGTGACTCATGTTCACATGCAAAACAACATCCATATTGGGTATTGTGAGAATTTGAAATGACCTGCCTAATGTTCATTTTTTATTTATATTTTTGAGGTATGGTCTCGCTCTATAGCCCAAACTGGCCCTGAACTCACTGTGGAGCCCAGGCTAGTCTTGGACTTACAGCAGTCCTCCTAACTCAACCTCCTGAGTGCTGGGATTACAGGTGTGTGCCCCCACACCCAGCTCATGTGGTGCTGGAGAATTGAATTCAGGTGCTTAGCCTTTACCTAAGTGCTTGCTAGGCAAGTGCTTTAGCCACTGAGCCTTTCCTCCAGCTCCAATATTTAATGTTTAAAATTCCAATAATCTACAGATGATATTATTGTATATTATCAAATACAACACAGATTGCAAGAAAGACCCTTTTTACTATTACTTTAAATCAACATTTACTGAGCTTCCTCCCAAGTGTCAGGCACTAGACTTGGGTACTGGGGCTGCAAAGTTGAGAATAATCTCTGCCCTCAGAGAGAGTTCTGCCCCCTTAGACATGATGACGTAAGCATGATAAGAAAACTATCTCATTCTCACAGTTCAAGAGTTTTTCAGAAATTGTATCCTCTCGAAGCATGTATTTTTACATTTCATGTGACAAGTTAGATGGCAAAGATGATCTGCTTGGACCTCGGAAGGGCTCTGGGCATCCGTCAGGCTGTAGATGGAGGGAGCTACATTTAATGTGAGCATCGGTGAGCTCATTATCTTTCGCTTTTCTACACTGTCTTTTCTCTCTGGGTTATGGGCAACAATTTTTTTCGAAAGATAATCCTCAAGATCTATCCCTTTCCCTTTAATGTAAAAATATCTTCCCATCATTGTAACCCACCCCAAAGGAGCTTGCATCTCTGAATGCTAATCAGGAATTCCCAAAGCCATTTCTCTTGCTGTGGAGAGTTCCTGGGTTGGAGAAACAGCCCCTCCCCTTATTCGCGTATGCAAATGAGGCTAACTCTGCCCTTCCAATACAGCAGCTTTGCAAGGCTGCGTGCTGTAGGTGGCAGAACTAACTCAGACAAGAGCCTGTCTCCTCTGGCAGCAGGCAGCAGGCAGCCAGCCATTGCATCTCAGGCAGATGTGGGGTGTTATGACGTGAAATCAGAAGAACAGTTCTGAGAGTGCGCTCCTGCGGGGAGCGGGTCCTGCAGCCACTAACCAAGTCTTTCTGGAGCTGTGATTCTCGCTTTTTCTCAGATCCTCTTGAGAATGGGCTGAAGGCTCTGTAGCCTGTCTCACAAATTTTGTACACAATTTTTGCAGGTTAGTGAATCCGCTATAGACCCATCTACAGACTCCTGGTTAAGAGCCCACTGTCTATAATAAGTATAAACCAGGCTACAACCATGCTACGAGATCTTATCATACACACACATGCACACTTTTTTCACATGCCCATTAGTGAAACTGAAGATCTTTTGATTTCCAGGAACAATTTTATCCACAAATTGGAGCCTGCTGTCTAGTTCCAGGCACCTTGCCCCTTGCCTGACTCGCCAGCGCCCGGCAGCCTCCGCGGCACTGCGGCCGCCTCCCCGTGCTGCTTTCCCTTGTCGGCTTCCGGTGAGGAGTGCTCGGGTGCCGCGGCAAGGGCGGATCAGACCAGCCGCGCCTGGCATCTCTCCTAGCACGTGAAGTCTCTAAACAGGCAGTGTCTGCCAAGGCTTGTCCGTATCCTAGAGAAAGCCACGATTCGTCCTGGCGAAGCTCTAAGGACGCGGCTTTGCAGATTTAGGGTCGGCTTTCTCCCCTTGCTTCTGACTTCATTCTCAGGGACTTCGGACCCACGCCGACTTTTGCGTACGGAATTCTGTAGTGGTGACAGGCACTTGCCTGGTGAGCGGATGGCTGGGTACCCAGATGCATGGGTAATAGATGGCTTGGCCAGATTAACAGCAAGGAGTCATCTGTTAGTGGCAGACAGACCAGCCATGGTTCTACGGGCTTAGAAGTGATCAATTTGTCTTTCTGACACATGACCAGTTGCCTCCTCTATGCAGAAGGGTAGGCCAAGAGCATGTCCTGGCCAGGCAGGAAGCACGGAGCTCAGTCCTGAGATTCCTGCCTTCCCACATTAACAGAAGACCTAGCAAATGCAGATGGCATGCTATTTCACCTTGGTTTTTTTTTCACCTGACAACTTTTCTGGAGGAATTCGATTCCTCCTCGGTTAGACTCTCACACACCTTCTCCTGCCATCCAAGGAGTAGCTGGTGTTCTTTGCACCACAGTAAAGCCAAGGCCCAGCAGCTGGCACGGGGTTGTCTCCCAGCCTAAGCTCTTTGTACTGCCAACACTTTCGTTCAGGTTTTTTGAATGACATCCTCTGAGCGTGAGCCACTTGGTCTCTGTAGTTAGGTCCGGCCAGGTACTCAGAGATACCAGGTGGACACTTGGCCTCAGGACTTTGCTCAAGATTTGTTTATTTGTTTTTGTTTTGCTTTCCCTGCCTATAAAGCCTTACTGCCTCTCTTGTTTAGTCCTCTTGACAAGGGGTCAAACTATGGCATCTCGGCTGAACCCACCCATGCTTACCCATTCTTTATAGCTGCTGTAGGCTATGACAAAGTTAAATCGTTGAATAGAACCCATAGAGCCCTAAAATATTCACTATCTTCCCATTTAGAGGTAGCTTGTTGTTCCTACCCCTAAACAAGCACTATTCCAAGAGGGTGACTGCAAATGACTTGTGATGTTTCCATGACACGATGATGAGTTCAAGACAGAGCATTGTCTAATGAGCTGCTTCCTCATTAAGAAGAGTTTACATCAAAGAGGAAGAAGAGGAAGAGAAGAGTCAGTGACCAGATGAACTATATAACATGCCAGGCGACACAGTCGGCTTGTATTTTAGGGAGATGTCCTTATCTTGTTGTGGACTGGTAGGGCTTTGCAGTTGCACATTGGTCTGAAAAATGACACTGAGTTACATCACCCCAAACCACAAGGGATCCCCAGGTCCAGCTAAGCCCTGCCCCACCTAACCCCTTCCCCACCTGTGAGAGACTCTTTGCTTTCATCCAATTTACTGCTGATCTCCACAACCCCAGAGTTTATACCAGCCACGGGAATTTTCTCTTCTTGTGGACCTGTTCTACCTCCCCAGCTTTGGCAAGTCATGTTTTACTTAACATGGTATTAGGTATACTCAAATATTTGTTGAGCCATAACTTAATAATAGTTATGGAGTGCTTAGTCTACATCTGTCCCTGGAAAATGTACCTTACACATACTAATTATGTCATTAACCTTTGTCACCTCCTGGTCCATTTTTCCAGGTGAGGAAATTCAGTCCCAGAGCCATCAAGTCATCCAGAGCTAATCATAATGAGTGTGACTCTTAAAAATGTATCCAAGGTAATAGACTCTAAAAGGCAGGGAAGAGGTTTGGGGAAGTTTGTCTGACTCCAACCCTGTGCTACTAACTCCTGCTACACTGTTTACCTCTGTGAATACACATGGCTCTAATTGTTTCTAAGACACTGAATTCAGATAAAATCATTTTGAGTTTTGTTTAACAAACACAAAACGATTTTCTCTCTGTACTTCTGAGACATAGACACACACCCATATAACTGACAGAGGAAAGTTAGAGGGGCTGATGGCAAGGCAGGCTGCCCTGGAAGATCAGAATAAAGCACGTGACGTGGTTGTACAAAAAGTTAAGTAAATAAGAATAGGGTACAGAGGGGTGACAGGCTAGGAACAATGTCTATTGTAAAAATCATAAATAACTTGTCTTTAATAACTTATCTGATCATAAAATTTGCTCTCAACATACTATCTACTCAAAAATTTGTTTCCTGTTTGCTTGCACTGATCTAGTTTAATAAAGCCAGGGTGATGGGGTATGCCTGTAATCCCAGAACTCTGAGATGCTGATGCAGGTGGATTACAAATTCAAACGCAGCCTGGACATTTAGCAACTTAGAGCCTAGTCTCAAAATGAAGAGGAGGCTAGGGACATGGCTCAGTGTGGCCCTAGATTTAATCTCCAGTATATAACTAACAAATAAAAAAATGCTGAATTCAGCGGCCTCTACTGCCTTTAAATAGCAACTTGCACATTCATGCAGATATGTAAACAGAGAGGCAGGTTATGGGTGAATGGCAGAGCTTTGGAATGAGGTTCATATGGGTTCAAACTCCCAAGCATGACACATACTACTGTGTGTTCTTGTCCGAAAACTTCAGCCTCTTTGAATCATAGACTCCTCATCTGTAAACTGGGGATAATGATGCTTCTCTTAGATGCTTTGAAACAACCTGGGTAAGCTCTGAGTGTAAACACTGGAATAAGGTCAGAGTTCAAAAGATGGGCATTGTTCTCTGAAGAATGAGTGTTGTACCAATAGTTCACCCCCTCCAAGCCAGAGACCTAGGGGTGTCACATGACTTCTCTGAGACTGAGAGAGTCCTTGGATAATAATATTCAAGGGGACACTAATCAGGCCAATGGCATATGGCATTTAGGTAAGCTGGTATCTCTGATAATGGCACACTGTATATTTTTTGGGATAAATCCTGAAAGCACGAGTCTACAAACCACAGTTTCCTTCCTTCCTTCCTTCCTTTCTTTTTTCTTTTCTTTTCTTTTTTTCCCACCAGTAACTTACCCCTATGGCTAAATTTGAATTAGAAGATATTAGCAGGCAGGGGGTGACTAAGAAACAATTATCTAAGAATGAAGGAATCTCTCCTAATTAAGGAACACAGGACAAACAGATCTTCTATCAAACTGATAGAAGAAGATAATGTCTAGCATTTGAAGGAAAAGAAAAGAAAACACAAAACAAAGCAAATGTTCCCTAGCCTAAAGATAAAAATGAGTAAGAGACTTCCACATGACTAAGCCCACTGCCTCAGAGAGGAAAAACAAGCAAGCAGAAAAAATAGAAAAGAAAAGAAAGAAAAACCCTGTGCCCTGGAAGCAATTCCAGAGCACCCAGTTATGATTGGAGTTTATTTCCTGATAGGATTAAAGTGAGATTGGCTGTCAAATTCAAAATATCCTTCCTTTATCTGAAGATGCAGGCTTTTGCCTCTTCTCAATTGTTTTGCAAATTGATTGCTCATGAGTGGTATCTCATCCCAAGAGCCCTGGAGACCAGGGCCCCTCCACGCTCAGGTAGAGGAGAGTGGCTGGGGCTAAGAGCTGGGGTCCCAGGCCGCAGCTGCCATCTGGTCTTGAAGGGACTTCCATTCTTTCATTCTTCGGAGTGAGAATGCTATGCACCTCAATAACTATTCTTTATTCTCACTTTGGAGGTTGCCAACACTGGACCGCTGAGGTCACTTGCTATATCCCTGACCCATGCTGGGACAGTGTCCAGGCTGTCATCCTGACCTGTGGCTGCCCCACAAGCTCACTATGCTTATGACATCTGCTGCACCAGCAGGCCCATAAACAGACCGCTCAAGGTCCCTGATGTACATGTACAGACTCTTGTTTTCCCATCCCATCGGCATAACTTCTCCACCATCTTGGGCACTGGCCCCTTTCACACTCATCACTACCTTCCCAGTCTGTACTGCCTGGAGCAGACCTCTCACATGATTTCCCAGCTGACTTCGCCAACTGGCTGCAGGTGAAGTTTGCTCAGCTGGAGGCCAAAACTGGCTGTATTCGATTCCTAGGACTGCCAGAACCAAGGGACACAGACTAGATGGCTTAGTGCAATACAAACTGTTCACCCGGATCTTGAGGTTGGAATTCTCCAGGTTGGAATCAAGGTGTCCACAGGGCCACTCAAGCACTCCAAACATCTTATTTTTAGGTGAAGCTAGTGGGAATGAATTTTTCTCTCATTTCTTGCTCAGTGAGTTTGTTAATGGTGTATAGAAAATTTGATTTTCATGTGTTGATTTGGAATCCTACCACTTGGTATTGCCTTGTCTCACTCAGCTACTTACTTGTATCTTTTTGAAACTCTTTGGTCATTTTACTAACCAAGGTTTGAACTCTATCTGGCAGTTCATCCACTTTAATGTCTATAGACCTAGTTATTGGGGCATTATAGTACAATAATCCTGAAATAATTGGATTATTAAGAGAAGCAAGAAAATGTATTTCAAGTATCTACTTAGTTAGCAAATGGAAAGTATTATACACACTTTTACTGTGACTGAGGTACAACCCAGCCAGGGCACAGGGACATCATAGAGGGTATTTGAAATTTTTCAGTACATACCCATTAAAATGTTATAGATGTTCATTGTCCTTTGTGTATAAAATATGATGTATATGTGTGTATAAGTATATCTGTGTATGTGAGTTGGGATAAAAATATGTTGTGTTTGAGCTTTAAAAAATCTTATTACAGTAAAAGTTATATTGCCACGAGTTTCCCTCAAAACACTCTCCCTTGCTTTGAACCCACTGCTCTCATTGCCATTGTCCCCTTTTGAAGCAGTTCTGGTTCTGAAAGTCCTTTGTTTCTGGTGAGTCTTTAGTTGCACTGTGTGGTTGCCTTAATGTCCTGAACCAATCCAAAACACCTACCTCTCATGGTCACTTGACTTTGGGGAAGTGCCACAAATTGCACAATGCCAGATCTGGTGAATAAGGTGAAAGAAGACACACTGCAGCACTTTTATGAGCCCACCTGTCAGTTGGATGCCACTCAACGGTGCCATTCTGTATTTTTTGATCAGATTTTGTAAAGCCACACAAGAAGAACTGCTTCAGAAAGTGACAATCATGATGGGATAGGTGTATTTAAACCAAGGGAAGTATTTTCGTAGGGATTAATGACATTGTGTCTTTTACTGTAATAATTTTTTTTAAAACCTCAAATATTCACTGTGTTCTTATAATTATTTGTATAACCTCAAAATTAGAATCTTGTGACACAATGGATGGGTCTGCAGTGCTGGTCATTATGACTATCCCATACGCGACATTGTCGGATCCTTGGGCCCTTACCTCAAAGACCCCTCTGAGTATTGTAGTAGCATCTTTAAATTCTACAGCACAGTAGCTAGATATTTCCAAAGGGAAAAGGAAACATCTGCTTGGAAATACCCACAATCATCAACAAACATCTAGGGAGTGCTGTCTGCGGCCTACAGGGATGTGATCAAATTTCAGGTGCGTTTGATTTTTCTTTTTTCTTTTTGGTCCTGGGCCTGAATCTAAGGCTTTCCCATTGAGCTTTCAGCTCTTTATTTTATTTTTGAGACAACTTCTCTCCCAGTTGCCCAGGCTGGGCTCAAATTTGTGATCCTCCTGCCTAGGCTGAAAGTACTGGGATTACAGTTGTATCACCACATCCAGCTAACTTTCAGGAAAATTGTAAACACGCTTACTGACCAATTTCTGTGCCTTCAAGTGAGCTAGGCACTAAAAACGAAGGCAGAAGCTCAGGGCTGGTCTGAGCAGCCCCTGGTGGATGCTGCCTCTCTATGGGCCATCAGGGCTCTAGAGTGCAACAGAAGCAAGAGGATGTGGGTATGATTATATGCATATTTTAAGAAATTAGGTAATATTCATTGTAAGGCAAAGTCCAAAATCCATTGGTTTCCACAGGCTGGATACTCAGGCAAGAGGTGATTCTGAAGTCTTGAGGGAGTATTCCTTCGTCTCTAGGGAAATGTCAGACTGTATTCTCAGTTCTTTGAATGGGATCCAGTCCTCTGCTAGGAAGGAGCCGAAACCTGCTTATTTACACATGTTCACACACGTGTATAACCCTTTATAGATGGAACCGTGTCTCCAAATAACTTCATGGCAACATCTGACTTCATGCTTGACTCTAACTGGTGCTACAACCCAACTAAAATGACATATAAAATTAACTATGAGAATGCCCCTTAACTACACTGCCATCTAGAGAACTGGGCTATGTTCTATTCCATAATCTTATTTTTAAAACATATTATTCAGAACCAATCAATGGGACTAATGTTTGTGAATGAATAAACAGTTGAACATGGATGTGGAAGAAGGAAACAAAAGCAAATGGAGGTGACGTCAGAGAACGGGCCTGATCCTGCTTCTGTCACTTTGTAATCTAGGTGACTTGGGGCAAATCAGCCCGCAGGTGTCCAGGCTAGTCATCAATGGCTTCCCTGTGCCTAGAAACGGGACAGGCATGAGGGACATGTGGTGAGCCCCAGGGTCACAACCTCCTCCTCCAGGCTCCCTGTTACAAGGAAAGATTATGATTGGTGATCTCTCCAACTGGGCCAGGTGCAGTGGCACACAGGAATAATCCCAGCCTGCTGGCAGGTTGGTGCAGCATGGTCACAATTTTGAGCCCAGTTTGTGCAACTTAGTGACTTAGCAAGAACCTCTCAAAGCATTGTGTTTTTTTTTTTTTTTTTTTTTCCCCCTGGGTTGGAGGTAAACTCAACATAAAGACCTGGAGTTCAATCCCCAGGCCCCTCCACTCCTCAAACGAGAAAGAATTTCAAAAGTGCTGTGTATTCTAAAGAAGAGAAACAAAAAGATTTCTGGAAGGGAATAGGCATTTTTAAGGGAGACAAGGATAAATGCAGAGTCAGTTAGGTAAAACAGAGACGCCGGGGACAGCGTGGAGTGGAATCTGAGGCAGAGGGACCATGCTTGCAGAGGGACCAAGAGTCCAACTAGTATAGGCAAAGCCATCAAAAGAAACCCTACACTGAGGAATGGTAAATACCCAGTGGTTTTATCTGCCTGTCCCAAGTAGGGGAGAAGTCCTCGCCCTGGCCCGATCAGCTGAGTTGGTGACCACAGCATGGGGACCACAGCTGTCCTCCTCTGTCCCTTCGCAGGGGGAGCAGTAGCTTGCACAACACGTTGGTTAGTTTTGCCAGGGAACCAAGAGACTGTGCTTGTAATGAGGCAACGTTTAAACACTAACATTTATAAATGGGGCCTTATAATCTTAATACTGCAGGTAAGGGAATTGGGATTCTGTCCTTGGGAGCTGTTGGTGACAGTTTCCAAAGAACATAGCTGTTGTGTTTTTGTAGTTGCAATCCCTCCTGAACTCTAACACGGCGGTGGCCGAGCTGCCTGTGCCCTGCTGCGAATGCCCACAAGACTGGGAGAGACAGCTTGGTGTTGGGGCAGCCATTGAGGCTGCCATTAGGATTCTGGGCTGCGCTCAGTAGGGTCGGCCTCTTCTCTCCTGGCTCTGGGCACCTGAAACAAGGCTGTGTTGGGAAGGTGAACTTGTCTGCCTTTCCGGGATTCTCTAGCTCTCCCGCTCTCCTCTGACACACCGGGAAGGAGCCACTTCTCCATGCTAAAGCACTCAGAAGCCCCGTGGTGCTCTGGGCTGCCCCATCATGGCCGCCTAGGAGCTGGTTCCCCTCTCCGCTGCCAGGGACAGACGGGAGTTTGACGGAAACCACTTTGATGAGAACTGCAAATGGCAGTGCTCTATGGATAAGACACGCGGCTCCTCACTCATTCATTCAACACATACTTATCGGCCTTAAGTTTTCCAGGTGTTGGCAACCCTATAGACAAGGAAAAAGAAAATCAAAGCTGTGAATAGAACTGCAGGTGAAGGGGACAGTTAAAAGAGAACCAAGAAGCAAATACATGTTATATAGTAGTAAGTATTGAAGAGAAAAAAGAAAGCCGGGAAGGGAGGAATGGCGTGTTGGAGTTGGGCATCGGGGGCTGGAGTTTGGGCTCTTTTACCAAAGGCACCAAGACAGGGGGAATAGTGGCTCCGTGGTGATGTCCATGTCCCAGGTTCTCAGATCTGTGACTGTGTCACGTTATGTCACGGCACAGGAAGGTCAGGCAGTTAATCAGCGAACCCTGGGTGGAGTGATTAGAATGGGTTCTGTAGGTGGGCCTGACGGAACAACTAGGGCATTGAGATGGTTAATGTTAAGTGCCAACGCGACTGGAGACTGAATGAGTGGAGATGCAGGGATCTGGCCAGGCAAATCCCTGGGTGTGTCTGGGCCAGTATTTCCAGCAAAACTGGCATGTGGGTGGGTGGCTGAGGGGGAAGACCTGCTGTCAGTGCGGATGGGTGCCATGAATCATCTGGGAGCCTGGTAGAACAAAAAGGCAGTGGAAAAGTGAATTCTGTCTTTCCTGGAGGTGGGGCGATCTCCTTATTCTTGGACATCAGATCTCCAGGCTCTCTGGCCTTTGGGCTCCAGGACTTGCACTGGTGCACTCACTCAGAGTTCTCAGGCCTTTGGCCTCTGACCGTAACTCATCAGCTTCCCTGGCTTGGAGACCCTCAGCCTTGGGCTGGCCTCACCACCAGCTTCCAAGGGTCTCCAGCCTACAGAGAGCATGTTGGGTGTCTTTTTGGCTTCCATAATTGTGTGAATAAGTTTTCTTCATAACTACTCATTCCTATGTATCTATCTATCATGAGTTTTATCGACCTATCAATCTGTCACCTACCTACCTACCAACTTATCTACTATTCCATCTACCTATTAATCACCCAATAAATTACTTATCTATCTATCTGCACATCCACCATCATTCTATTTATCTATCTGTCCGTCTGTCGGTCTAGCCATCTATTGCCTTTCTCGGCACTACCTGTCCTTCTGGCTCTGTGTCTCTGGAGAACCCTGACTGGTAAGATATTTGAGAGAGCTGAAGAGGGAATCAGAAGGCTGACTTGGAACAGGCAGCAGCTTTGGCGACTTTGAAAGATGCCATGAGCTAAGGATGTGGGTAGTTTCTACAGAAGATTGGGAGAGGTTTCTGGGAATCCGATCTTATTTGAATTAGGAAGTTGATCCATTGTTCGTTGGCTTCTGTCCCTAGTCTGCTTTGGGGTGTGTGTAGGTTGGGTCAGGTTGTAGCTGGCATTTGCCTAACCATGTGTAGTTGTGGCACTGAACCTCCAGCTGTGAGGCAGCATGGGAGCTTTGGGCTCCCAGAGGAGTGAGGGGCTGGATGGAGTGTGTCTGCTGATGATGTCTGGTCTAATTGGCAGAAATGGCTCAGGTGTCTTTCAGCAAGCAAGTTAAAAAAAATCACAATCCCATGTTCACCTGAAGCTTCTATATTTGGATGGGGTCTCAGACTCATAAATTATTTATAAACTGGCAAGCAGATATGACAAGACTCTTAAGAGCACAGCATTTTGGAATCTAGAAGACTCTCAGCCATGTAGATTAAAGCTCCTGGGTGTCTGATGTCAGCTAACCCTGGCATTGGGGTCTTCTTCCTGCTGGCTCAAAGCCTTTTCCTCCACACCCTGTGGTGGCACATGGGAAGCTTATTTCCCTCTCAAACCAGACATCTGCTTTTCCCCAAGTCTTGGCTAGTTCTTGGAAAGTTTTTGCAACCTGTCGCCTTCCCACAGCATCCAGGACTTTCTGGTTTGCAGTGAGGTGCCGAGATTTGTCTCTTTCCCACAGGAGAAGGCAAGCCCCCAAGGGTACTTGGAGTTCTAAGGCCACTTCCACATCCCTCTTGCTCTGAGGTAGAAACAAGGGCCTAAAGCCCTCAATAGGGGCTTTTCCATTTCTGATTTAAAACATATTCGTCTTACATGAACACAGGTGAAACATCTACCTCCTTTCTTCCGGAATCTTTTGCATGATAAAGTCTTGCCTTGGAGTTCCAGGGGACCCAAATCACAGATTTCTGAGTATTCTCATGGGGATATTTCTGGAATCTCAGCATTCTGAGATGCTGAGGCAGGAAGAGGAGCAACTACACACCTAACTTATGGCAAATTAGCTACTTAGTAAGACCCTGCCTCAAAATAAATCACTTGAAAAGAGCTGCAGATTTACCCCTGTGCAAAGGCCCTAGATTCAGTCCCCAGTACTGCAACAAAACAAAACAATGAATAAACACACAAACCAGAAATCCTAAAAGTACCACGTAGTATTTTGAGGTATCTTACCCGTGAGCTAACTAAATCTAAGACTTAGATTTGAGTGACTCTCCACCCACAAATGATCTCCCTGTTGTTCACAACCGTGGTGCTGATTGGGACTTGTGGCCCTCACTTTCAGTTGCCACCACTAGTGTGTTTTAGGGAAGTTACATGATTTGCCCCCTGAACCATAGCTAGAAAGCCACAGAGTCCTTCGGGTCATAGTCCCTTTGATCCATGCACAAATAGGTGCTCAGCAAATAGTAAGAACTCAGGAAACACTTGTAGAACAAATGGATTATTCCAGGGCTCACATTCTTTCCAGTTCCCTCTGCTATTGCAAAGCTGTTATCTTTTCCTCTGGTGCACAGTTCTGGAGTTGAGGCCGATTGAAAAGCAATATTGCCAGGTTCTCCTTTCTCTAGCCAGCCTTGGGCTGTCCCAGGTCCCCTGTTCCCTCCCTGTGACCCTGGCTCCCAATGGTATCTTTCGGAAACAGCTTAGGAAATGGTAATTTCCTGGTCTACCATTCCTTTTCACATCACTTGTGGGAAGTTGTCAAGTGACATTTCCTTCCCTTGCTTTCTCCAAAAGGCAAATAACATATGACTCATGGGTCCCGTGTCGGTCTCAACACCCGATTGGACAGATTTGCAAATCATTTGCTCCGTCATTTGTGCCACAAGGAGACTTCATTGCTGTAGCTGCTCTCCATTTTGATTATAAAATTCATTCCCTGTCGTTCCTCACCTGAGTCCTTGGCAGCTCCCTACGGCTCAGGCTCGCATGGATTCTCAAACATCGCCTGTCTTGTTCGAGTTCTTCAAGGCCCAGAGTAAATCATGGATTCAGAGACACCATCACAGCATCAGCCATACGGGCATGGGTGTGTAGATGCATAGGCACCTTCCTACTGGGGATGTGGCTTAGAAAAACCCTAATATTGGAACAATGCTGGTCTAGAAAGGTTTTGTCCAAAGAACCCAAAAGGCAGATACTTTTGTGAGGCACCAGATAAGAAAACAGCCTAACCAGTAGTTTTTTTTTTTTTTTTTTTTTTTTTCTAGGAAGATTTTGTAGTCTGAACTAATAAGAGAAAGCAGAAGCAGACCCAAGATGAGGGCAACCCAGTTCCATTTAGGAATGAAATCCTCTAATAAATGCCTTTTTTAGGAGCTTAGCATGATCATTTTGGGCACTAAAAATAAACAGAGATTATGCAAGCTAGGGCTTCAAGGGAGAAATCAACCTCTCTGTCTCCATCTTTCCCACTTGTCCTCTTAATTTTTCTCTCTGAATTTTTAGTTTTCCAAAAAATAATGTTTCCAGGAGCATAACAAATTATGGGTTTTAGGCAGCACAGGCACACACGCACACACACACACACACACACACACACACACACACACACCCTTTTGTGCTTCTTTACAGTGGCTTAAGCACAAATGCAGTGTTTTTCACAGAACTGATGCTATTTTTAGACTGAGTTGGAGGAAGCCTACAGCATTAATAAATGGACAAGGGACGCTGAAGCACAGAACACAGTAATATGCCGACGCAACAGCGAGCTTGGCCTTTAGCCAACGAACTGTGGTTTGATGTTACTGCAATGAAAGTAAAGACGCTGCTTGCAAAGAAATGATTAATAAGCTGACAAACTTCCAGGCATTTATTTCCTATTCTTTAGTGCCAGCTATATTAATACTAACAGATTTCCAACTTTATTAGTAAAGCCTTGGAGCCCGGGGAACTCAGGTGGGTTCACCGGGAGCTTCTTCAATAAATTATTTGGAGAGACAAGTGTCTGACATTGTGGCTCTTCCCATAACAGCCAATGTCTGTTTCTTTGTCTCTATGACACCTCACACTGAGCAAAAATCATGGTGGCTCCCTGAGCCCAAAGCTGCAGTTTTCTTTATGGATAGTGCCAGCATCTTGGGGTAACTCATTTGCGGGCTGTTAGTGTGACTTCTTGGATCCTGCTGGGCTCAGGGAGCAGCATCACTCCCTGTGTCTAACTGCTCCCTCTGTGTTTTGATATTCTTCAGGTTGTAGCTACTACCAGGGAGGGGGTTAGTCAGGAGAGTCCAATCCCCTTTTTCCATAAAGTCAACGTCTCAACCAGCTGGAAGACAAAGTGAGGTGTTGTGGGGTAAAATTAGGGTGATCAACTTATTGCAGGTTGCCTGTGATGGCACAGGTTTTAACACTGACGGCACACATTCCAGGGAACATTTCACGACCATTTAGGAAGTGGCTGATTACTCTACAAGGAAGATGCACGGGTTTGGCATGACCGAGGCACAGAGAGGGACTGGATTTTGAGTCAGACAAGTAAGTATTCAAGTCCTGGCGAGGCTTTACCAGCTTCATGCTGCTCCTCAAGCCTCGGTGTCGCACTATTAACTGGTCTCCGGATTTCTGAAGTGAAAAAAATGTCTGCAAAAATGAGTAACAGCTGCCACTTTCTAGAACAGAGTAGAAAGGGAAAAATCACACGTATGAACATCTACATCTATGACAAATGGGCTGCAGAACATCAAGAATAGACTGAGCTGCATCCTCAGAGATGGGTCCTAAGAAAGTGACCAAACTACAGTCATGTAGTAGCAAGAGTATGTTCCAGTGTTCCAGAGGATGGGAGTCACGGTAGTCCACAATGATAAATGTTCAGGGAAATGGAACTTCTAGGTACCTTGAGTTGATCATTATTCATTGCATGTACGTATCCTATTATTATATTGCACCACAGACATGAATAATCAGTATGTTTTGATTTGATAAATATGTAATAAAACAATGATACAAAAGGTGATATCAAATGCTACAATTAAATAATATCCTTCACAATGCACTCTTGTCTTTGACTATGAACATAGTTTAATTTTTGTCTATAAATTTGAACCCACTTATGATAAAGACCCTGAAGAAAATAGGAATAGATGGACTCTACCTCAACGTGATTCAAGCTGTTTACAACAACCTGTCAGCCAATATAATCCTAAATAGAGAAACTGAAAGCATTAACACTAAATTCAGGAACAAGAAAAGGATGCCCACTGTCACCCTTACTATTCAACACAGTGCTTGAAAATTTTGACAAGAGCCATCAGTCAAGAGCAAGGAATAAAAGCAATACATACTAGAAAGGAAGAAGTAAAGATAACCCTATTTGCAGATAACATGATACTCTACATAGAAGATGCAAAAATTCCATCTGAAGACTCCTAGAACTAATAAATTCAGTGAAGTAGCAGGCTCTAAAATCAATAGCCACAAATCAGTAGCATTTCAATGCACCAATAATGAATCCAAAGAAAAGAACCCTTCACAATAGAAACAACAACAAAAAATAAAATACTTAGGAATAAACCCCACCAAAGAGATGAAAGACCTACACAAAGACAATTACAAGCCCCTAAATAAAGAGAGTGAAGAGGACTTTAGAAAACAAAAAGACATCTCATGTTTCTGGATAGGAAGAACTAATATTGTCAAAATGGCCATCCTCCCAAAGCTACTGTACAGATTCAATGCAATACTAATCAAAATACCAACTATTTTCTTCACAGAACCAGAAAACAAACCTTAAATTTTATATGAAACCAGGAAAGACCCAGAATCTCTAAAGAAATTTTGAGTAACAAGGTTAAAGCTGGAGGAATCACAATCCCTGACTTCAAAAACTACTACAAAGCAACAGTGATTACATCTACATGGTACCGGTATAAGAACAGACAAGAGGACTAGTGGAACAGAGTGCAGGATACTGAAACAAACCCAAACACCCTTAGCCACCTGATCGTTGACAAAGAGGCCAAAACAATCCACTGGAAAAAATACAGCATCTTCAACAAATGGTGCTGGGAAAACTGGATCTCCACATGCAGGAGAATGAAATTAGACCCATACCTGTCTCCACACACTAAAATCAGATCAAAATGGATCAAAGAACTGAACATCAAAACAGAAACGCTAAACCCACTGGAAGACAAAATAGGTAAAACCCTAGAAGACATAGGGAAAGAAAAGGATTTTCTGAACAGATCACCAACTGCACAAGAAATGTCAGCAAAAATCAATGAATGGGACTACATTAAATTAAAAAGCTTTTGCACAGCAAAAGAAACATTCAGGAAGGTGAAGAGACAGCCCACAGAGTGGGAAAAGATACTCACTAGTAACACTTCAGACAAAGGATTAATACCTAGAATACACAAGGAGCTGAAAACACAAAACCTCCTAAAATAAATAATTCTATCAAGGAGTGGGCGGCTGAAATGAAAAGAAACTTCACAGAAGTAGAAGTACGAATGGCCAACAAGCACATGAAAAATATGTTCTTCATCACTGGCCATCAGAGAAATGCAAATAAAAACAAGGTTGAGGTTTCACCTCACTCCAGTGAGAATGGCCTACACCAAGAACTCAAAAACCAACAATTGTTGTTGAGGATGTGGAACAAAAGGAACTCTACTCCACTGCTGGTGGGAATGCCAGCTGGTAAAACCATTATGGAAAGCAGTCTGGAGGTTCCTTAGAAAGCTGAGAATGGAAATTCCATTTGACCCAGCTACTGCTCTACTGGGTATGTTCCCAAAAGAAATAAAGTTTATAGCAGCAGAATTCATAATAGCCAAATCCTGGACACAATCTACCTGACCATCATACAGGAATGGTTAAAGATATGGTACTGATACACAATGGGATATATAGAGCCATAAAGAAAGACAGAAATGAAGATTTGATTGAAAATGGGGCCAATTAGAGCCAACAATGCTCAAAGAAATGGACCAAGCACAAAAGACTGACTGTAGATGGGTGTCCCCCTTATGAAATGCACAAGAATAATAACAAAAAAGGCCCCAACGTGAGTGACAGGGTAGAGAGAGACAGGTAGTGGTCACATAGGAAAGGGGTGAGCCTCTGAAAAAGGGGAGGACACAGAGGCTCACTAATACCCCAAACCTTATGGTTCTACCGTGTTATAGAATTTGGAATTCATGTATTTACAAAAAAATTAAATTTTATGTCATGTAATTTTTTGCTACAATAAAATTATAAAAAAATAAAGTTGAAAGTTTTCCCAAGAGAATGAGACAAAGAAGGACAATGTCTCCCCACCTCCCAGCATTACTGTCACCAGACACCCTGGCTGAGGGACATCATCCTGGTTGAACAGATGGGCACTTATATAAAAGACCAAGCCCTCCAATACAACTCCATTTTGGGGTTATATCAAAACAACTCCCGGGAAGTTGGAATTTTTAATTAAATGTATTCAAAGGGAGTATAGATTAATGCCTTTGAGCAAGAAAGTTTTTAATGCTCACAGACTGGCTCATGCCTGCTGAAGCAAAAATCTCACTGCCAGCGAAGCTTTTAAGTATTGATATTTCCTGCATTAGTAATACTCTAAACCACATTCATAATAATATAATTAGCAACACAATTCATATCATCCAGCTTGCGAGGACCCTGTATTATTAATTTCACCGCATAGCCTTCATATGGAATGTCATGCAGTAATTTTAGCTTTCAAGGTAAGTGATCATAAACTTGGTGGTGGGGGAGCGGAGGAGGGAATGATGCTCCACATGCAGCTCCAGTCTCCCCGGTGACCACTAAATGCCAATGACGGCCCTGTCCACGGCGCCTGCGGGGATGACACCCATTTTACAGTCCAGGCTTGAGTGAATTTGGCCAGGCTCCCAAGTTTTGTGTGGCAAAACATGATTGATGTCCACAATGTGCTTATGCGTCCTTCGCCTTCATCTGAAAACCCACAGACATCGCCATCTTTTATGGTGATGGAGACGATCCTCGGTTAGGGTCTTAGACTAACAAGTCTGACTTGGGAGTGAGGCTTATTCCACAATCTCCATCCGCTCCCGACACGCCAGCCTGGCTTTGCAGGAATTGTCACCTCTAGCACTAGAAGAAACCAGTGCAATATTAGCATCAATGGCTTTGGGAGAGGCCTGTGAGTTTGTAATGAAATAACAAAAGATATTGAGAAAGAGATGTGCTAATTTATATTCTCCAAGCAGCTTAAAGAGGCCTCCATTTACACAGATCTTCACACACTACATATTATTATTTAAAAAAATAAGAGAGTATGATGTTTCATGCCAGTAGTTCCAGCATTCTGGGAGGCTGAAGCAGGAGGATGGTTGAGCCCAGTCTGAGCAATTTAGGGAGATTCTATTAAAAAAAAGAAAGAAAGAAAGAAAAAGAAAAAGAAAAAAGAGGCTGAGGATGTAGGTCAGTGTGAGGGTCCTAGGTTGAAACCACAGTACAGGGATGAGGTGGAAGGTGGGGAGCAAGGGATGGGAGGAAGGAGGAAATGCTCACTTGGCAGATAAAAAAATGAGATGGAGTGATTTTCATTTTCCAAGGTGAATTCTGAAGAGCGCAGCTCGGCTTCAGACCACAGCCTGCACTGGAGGAGAAAACATCCTGCATCCTAGAATGCTCACAGTCTAACGGGGGAGAAACACATAAACAGTGAAGAGCCAGGTAGGTAAAGCTCTTTGAGTTATGGTCCTAGGTAGGCATCCCAAGTTGTTGTGGAGTCATGAACCAGAAAAATTTCATAGGACTTTCCGGATAGAGAATAGAAAATCCAGGAAGGCGTTCAAACGAAATAATGAGGCTAGACAATAGCTTAGGAAAGATCAGTCACATGTGGGGAGTTGTCAAGAGGTCAGCAGGTTTGGAGAGTAGGATACTGGGAGAAAGAGGGTGAAGACAAAACGGGGACACGCAGGGGCTGCACTTCCCTCTTGGTCGCACACGTAGACAGAGGCAATCTCTGCCCCCTCTACTTTGGTAACCATGGTGATGACAGTGGTGAGGATGGTAAGAGAACAGATTTGCACAACACCTTGAGGTTTATGAAACACATTTGTGCACATTGAAATATGTCACTTGATCCTGATCCTGTGGATCCTGTGAAGTAAGCAAAGCAGGACAGTGCTATCCCTCATGATAAATGAAAAATCACTTAGCTTCCCATTATTTCCATCAATTTGTGCCAAATATTTTCAGCTGCCCCACAAGGCAGTGGTCAAACAATGGCCTTTTCATTTGAAGTCCAAGAGACTCCACTACTATTTCTGTTATCCAATAACAAAAAAGAACGATGAAATTCACTAAATGTTCACCATTCCTTGACAAAATTAGTTTTTTTTTTTTTTTTTTTTTTTTTGCCAAACTGCATTTCCTAACTTCCTTTGCAGTCAGGTTGGAGTCATATGACTGGTTTTGCCCAATAGGTTGGGAGTGGACGTGAGGCGGTGTCATCTGAGGCTAAAGTAGATACAGCTTTCTCCTAATTGCTTTTCTTCTGACTCAGCAACCTTGCACATCATGTTTCTAGGTGGCACAGTTCCAGGACGAAAGAGGGTGACCAATACAAACTGGACTTCACAAATCAAGAAACACGTCCTTACTGGATTATGCCAACTGCATTGATGGCTCTTATCTTTTGCTTTAGCATCCAATCTGGACCATGTGAGCTCTGAAAAAGTTCACATTTCTTCTATTTTTCTTTGTGCTTTGTTTCCCACGACCTCTCCCCTTTCAATTTATCTTTCAGCTTCAGTGGACATCTTAGAATTTGCTGACTTAATTTTTTATCTATAATTATTTGCTGATGATCTCTCTTTTCCTTTCCTACTTGATTATATGTTTCCTGAGGGCAGAGCCGTGGCAATCAATCACTGGAAAAAGAAAACTTTTATGAGAAGAATGTGGCACCAAAAAAAAAAAAACTTAATTTTATTGAAAAAGAAAACCCACGAGGAAAGGTCATTTTGCTTTGGACATTTTTAGATGTCCTCCACTGGCTATCTGATTTTGCTAATGGCATCATTTAATGTCAGATGATTTTCTGACTCGACTTTGGGGTCTTTGGTAATTTCTACACCTTTACCCCAAGTTAATAAATAGAAAAAAGTTACAGAGCAGTGCATTTTTCTGTGCAAGGAGAATTCCATGCTTTACATGACAGATTGGGCAAACAAAAAAGTGATGTCCACCAAATTCATAGCATGAACATAGATACATTGATTAAAATAACGAGCTGTTAAGCTCTAGAATTATATTTACTGCTTGAGAGAACCAGAATTTTTGCAGTTATGGATGAGCATAGAACTGATGACCTCCAGGTAATATCAGGGCTCCTGAATTTTGGATGCCGTCCAGTGTGTGTAACCCCACTTTGGGCACCCAGACAAGGGCCAGAGGTCAGAGGAAAACTAAGGAGATCAACATGAAGATGTGCAGGAGAGGCCAGCCTGGGGAATTTTAGGGGAGCCTGTTCAGTGCTGAACAAGATAGAGCCGAACGTTCTCTGAGTGGAAATGCTGAATAGGGAGTGAAATGGAGGTTGCACTTCCCAGGACGGGCAGCGCTGAAGGACAAACTAAGGTGCCGTCAGGACAGAGACGGCCCTGAAGGGCGAGTCACTGAGTAAGATCTCAGGACAATGGTGTAAGAAGAAATGAACTGGATCCTGGGGCAAGACATGCAGAAAGTGCAGCCAGGGGAGATGAAGGGAGCCCCGAGGGACGATGGCCACCAAGCCAGGGGGAAGGTTTTAAGGTTTTGAGAATCTAGAGAGAGCCAGGCCTGGTGATGGAGGCCTAGGAGGCCTACAGTTGCAGCATCTGGGTAACTTAGTGACTTAAAGGGGCCCTGTCTGAAGAATCAAAAACGAAGGATGGGACTGGGAATGTGTGAAGGGCCTGAGTATCTATCTATCTATCTATCTATCTATCTATCTATCTATCATCTATCTATATCTATATCTCTCAAAGAAAAAGAATTAACAGCTTGCTTCCTATTGCACTGCCTGTCAGCCTTCCTTTTTCCTTTCCTTTCCTTTCCTTTCCTTTCCTTTCCTTTCCTTTCCTTTCCTTTCCTTCCCTTCCCTTCCCTTCCCTTCCCTTCCCTTTCCTTCCTTCCTTCCTTCCTTCCTTCCTTCCTTCCTTCCTTCCTTCCCTCTATCCCTCTCTCCCTTCCTTTTCCCTCTTTCCCTTCTCTCCTCCAGTCCCCTGTCAGTCTGAGATGCAGAGTAGATATTTCTGGTGCCCTTCGCAGGACCAAGGGCACTGAGTTTTTGTTCACCACTTCTCACAATTGAGGCAAGACCACAGTAGATAAAGAGATAATCGTATTTAACTACAAAACGCACCCAGTTCACTCTGTTATTATATTAACAGCACGGCTGGTACTTTTCTTCCAACTTTTACCCGTGGAGAATTGAAAAGACACTCCGAGTGAAGGCTCAGAATCATCAAAATGTGTACATGATCAGCATAAAAGTCTCATTCTGGATGAATCCACTTCAATTATATATTTAATTCCACAAAGAGCTCCCCAAAGAGCAGTTATTCTGTATTCAACAGCAAAAGTATTTCTGATACCCTCATGGGGACAATGATTTGCCAAAAATTCATGCAATTTTTTATGTGAATGCAGAAAAACTTGAAGATTATTAAGTCCATGCTTCTGACAGACCCTGAAGTCACAAATAAAGCAGCTAATGAGAAGAAAAACCGCCCCACCGCCTGGTTCCCAAAGCCCCAACCATCTCTGCTCAAGAATGCAGTGACAAATGATACTTTTCACCTTTCCAACATGCCCCTTCTCCGATTATAGATTTAGATGGATAACATGACTGCAAGAATTAGGCCCCAAAGCAGTTGATTGCCTCTGGCACCCGCCGTATGCAATTCGGGTGAAATTTCCAAGCACCAAATGAAATAATTGCAACAGAGTAAGTCTAACTCTGCAAGTGAATTTATAAAAATTAAAAGGTCTGAGAGGTAATGTTCATAAACCCATTTGTCTCATTTTTCCTCATTAAGATTTAATTGAAATGAGCTCTGGTAACGGTGAGGAAAGTTACATTCAGATTTTTCATGGGCAGATTAAAAAAAAGTGACTTTTACAGAATCAACCCCTACTCGTGACTGGCGTGACACAACTGCTATTTCACAACCAGTACTCATGTAAACACAGCAGAAGCAAAATTCAGAAAAGCAAGAAATACCATTTTGTTCTATCAATATGGACCCAAATTTTGACACTTACAAAATACAAGTATCTATGTTCGAAGGCACAATTAAAATAGCTTCTGGACAATTACTAAATGCAAATTGGCCTCCTACCATGTAAATCTAATTTAAAGGAAATGGAAAGTCAAAATATCATCATCTAAAATAATTACCTTATATAGACACAGACATTCATTTATCTGCCACTTCAGAATAGCACGTGTGAAAGAATTAATGTAAAATACACCGTATGTATGCACCAGAGGCTCTGGGAGTGAACAACTCCAGGGTGCCCTCATGGGGTCTGTCCAGGCCGCTAATGCACATAATGCCATTTAACAGGTTGCAAATGGTGCCACAGGATTGGATTTCAGGGATTCTGGTGCCATATTGCTTCCTCTCTCTCTCTCTCTCTCTCTCTCTCTCCCTCCCTCCCTCTCTCTCTTTTCCGTTAATATACCCCAGCTAGAAAAATAAAATGTTTTTGCCAAGGTCACCCAAAACTTCTTCATGTGTCACCTCCACACTTGTGGTTGATATTTGACGTTGTTGCCCACACTGTCCTTCCTGTTTATGTAGAGCAGTCGCCCGCTGTCCTGGGATTTCCAGCTTTCCTATCTGAGGCTTCTCACGGATTCTTCTCAGGGCGCTTCCTTTGTCCCCCCCCCCCCCCCGGTTGTCTCCTACCACCCTGCTCCAGGCCTCCCTGCATCCTCACTCAGGATCTTCCTAGGATAAGCTGGTCTATTGCAGTGCGTTGAGAAACGTCCCTGTGAATAATCTATACAAATCCTAACTCCTGAAATCTGTAAGTGCAAATATTGAAAGTACGACCATTGCAGATACAATTACCACAAGATGATATCAGAATGCAATCATAGTGGACGTTAAATCCAAATGTCACAGAATACCTGACACTTAGAACTGAAAGGAGGAGAGGTTTATGTTGACTCGAGGTTTTTAGCGGGTCCAGTTGATGACTGGCTAGGTCCAAGGCAGGAAAGGTGTGGTGACAGGGCTTGGCAGAGGACAGCTGCTCATGTCATGGTAGCTAGAAAGCATGGTAGCCAGAGGTATGGAGGAGGGACCAGATGTAGTACACACAACCTAACCTCCATGATCTACCCAGACACACAGAGGACCGTGTTTTCCTAGTCTGCTAGGTATTCTTTATTCCACTAAAGTGCATGCATCAGGATTGATATTACACAGATATTTTAATAAGAAGAGAGGACAGATACAAACAACCAAAGAGAAAAGACAGCCACGTCAAGATGGAGACAGTGGCTAGAGTTGGGCTGCTACAACTTCTGACCACTAGAGGCTGAAAGAGCCAAGAAAATGTAATGTTCTCGATCTTCAGAAGGAATCTGACCCTACTGAAACCTTTTGGTGGGAGAGGGGGATTTGGGCTTCTAGACTTCGAAGGAATAGATTTCTATTGCTTTAATTCATTAATGTGTAGTAATTTGTTATAGTAAATTTGGGAAGTGAATCAACCCACTCCAGAGAGAACCCAATGCCTATTTTTATTGTAGTGACTCACACAGGTCTGGCCCAGACCTCTCTCTCTTCTGAGTTTTGGACTCAGATGTCTTATAGACCCCTCATTCTCAACAGGCACATCCAACTCAGGGCTTCTGTCTGGTCCTCGATGCTTCATTGCACCCCCATTGAAGAGCCCCTTCCACGGTCCAGCTGGATGTTAAGCACAGAGGCAGCGGCAAGACGCAGGGGTAAAGGCCTCAGACCCTGGAGCTTGATGCTTGGGCTTGCATCTGTTTTCAGACATCTATTCACTGCTCAGACCCGGGCAAGTTTCCTCCTTTGGTATCTCAGTCCTCTCATGTGAGTTGGAAGCGGACAATGGCTCTTACAACCAGGGGTAACTACAGGCCAAATCAGCTACCCTCTATAAAGGGCTTAGACCACCACCCAGCTCCGGCTGAGCAATAAATTAAAAGTATTAGAAACATTTGGAACTGTCCTGCTTCTTACCCCAAACCCAGGGCCAGCATGACACTTTTCTCATCCAGGGAAGGGGAAAGAAGACACCCAACAGGTGACTCAGAAAATCACCTCTGTGCCCACCTGTGCAGGGCCTCAAAGCCCATTTTCCATCACTTTGACGCTGAGTATCGTACCTCTGCCAGGTGCTCTAATAATGAGACCCAGTTCAGGCATGAAGCCCACCCCCGCCCCCACATCTCCAGGTCTTCTTCCTCTGCCTTCTATTCGTGCTCATCCTCTCACCCCTCTTCTGGAGTTGGACTTAGCCTGGGTGCAGCCTCTTCTACACCCTCTCACTACCCCAATGGGCGATGGACCAAGGTCTGACAATCTGTTTATTATCTGTCTCTTCTGTGAGATTGTCAGAGCTGCTTAAAAGCAGGAGTTGAGTTTTACTCCTATCTGCACCTTGAAGACTTGAAACTCAGCCCGCATACAGTGGAGGTGCAGGGATGCTTTGTGAAATGAACAGCCATGTGGTTAGCAGCTTCTTTCTCCCTCTGGGTAATGAGTGAGGGGGGGGGGGCTGAAAACAGAGTGTAGCTATCAAATTATAGTCCTAAATTTCCTCCATTCTAACAATTAGCTGAACACCTTTTGGGGAATGTAATAATCAGTCACTATTTAGCTTCCAACAAAGCACAACACCCTACAGTCTGCTGATTGATTATACAGAGTGTATTTCACAAAGAAAACAGCAAAGTGGGCCAGTGGCAGAGAAGTGGGGCTAGGGAGATTTAGGATTTTATCAATAGAAGAACAAAGGCCCAGAGCAAGTCCTAAGATTTATGCCTGGAGGCAAATGAAAGAATGGAAGTGTGGCGTCTTGCTCAGTTAGGAGGTACTGGAGTAGCAAGACCATCACTCAGTTTTGACCTAGAACTAATGTAGGTATTTAAGACATAGCCTTCCTCTGTTCAGACCTTTTACAAGATAGCACAGAGCCAATGAGTATCTTGTAACCTTGGTCTTTTTTCATGGTTTTTCTAGTTTAACCTATATGCGCAGGCTAACAGCTTTTAGGGGAGCTTAATGACTTAGGGGTACAGGGTACAGGGCTGGTATCTGCCATCCTGGAGACAATAAATACAGGAGACCATTAACAGTAGGAATTGTATCCACAAGTGGGTGTCTATTCTCAACAAGACTACCTTCATGGCTCTGATTACAAATTTCCTGAGAAATGAGGAGGAAAATAACAAGGACCTGAATTCTTCCTATTAAACTCTAAGTTCAAACTACCAGCAAAAATTACTAATCTAACCTTTAAAATAGATCCAGGAGAACTGCTCATGCTTAAATCATTCTGGGTCAAGCTCCTACAACCTTCTGCCTGGATTTTTGCAACAGTTCCATGATTGGTCCTTCTATTTCTTCTTTTGCCCACCTCTTTCTGCTCTCAGTACCACAGTCAGAGCCTTCTTGCTCAGACTAAGCCAGATCATCGTCATCTTTTGTTCCAAGTCCTGCAATGTCACCTTGGTAAAAGCCCAAGTTCCACGAGTTGTGGACAATGCCCTCCATTACCTGGCCTTGGACAGAATTTGAACAGTTATTTCTTCATAAAATTGATATCATTAAGCTTAGATCAGAAGGAGGGATAAGGCAGACACTTGCTAACATGGTAATTTTCTCTGCAGCAGTCACAAAATATTTTGATGAAACAGAGAACAAGAGAAAATATTTGTACATTTGGTAGAAGGGCTGAAGTAAATTGCAAATTCAAATGAGATGTGAGTTAATCCTATGCAGATGAGTCACCTACAGCAGGTGGCTTCTCAGACATCCCACAATCAATGTTCACAGGACTTCTGGGCCAGTTGAAGATGTCCTTAAAATGGTGGCCTTATTTGTATACTGTTTTTACAGCCAAAGATCTAGGCTCCATTTCTTCCTTCCTTGGTTTATTTACTTACCCACATACATTAGATAAATTCCCTTTCCTCATGTGTGTGAGGGGATAATAATGTCTTCTTTTAAAGACTATATTCCCTCACCCCTACTTGGCTTGATTTCTGCAGGGACATCCCTTTCTGTAGGAAGCCTGATTAGAGTTCCAACAGAATCAATCTTCCTTTCTTTGTAATTTCCTTATCTTCCCCTAATAAATCAATCATATATTAATCACCCCATCTCATTTGTTCTGCACGTGTGCTTTCTCCTCAAAACGATGAGTGCCTGGGTAGTAAGAAGTATGACTCAATCATTGGCTCTTCGGTACCTAACCGGATGCTGTTTATTATACAAGTGAGTAGAAGAGCTCTCAGGAGCAAGTTGGGGGTGAATTTCATACACAACCATTACTGATGACTTTGAATTTCCAAGAGAATTTCCTTTATTACATTGGTAAATTATACCAAGGTACTAGAAGAAAAGGAACCACGTTAGTATGAAGAAGAATAACAACAACAATGAGAATCGACTTTGTATTAATAAGACTGATGAATACTTCAATACCAAGGGTTGATAAGACAGACTGAAGGGGACTCTTGCACACTTTTGTGGGAGTATTAATTGGTACAAGTCATTAGAAAAACAAGTCAGATGCAGATGGCACTCTATTCCTGAGCATATCCCTTGAGAAATTTGGACCCCATAAACGAAGGAACTTAAACAAGGACATTCAAATCGGTTTGGTTTGCAACAGCCATGAGGTTGGAAACTTTTTAAATATTCAATGGGAAGACATGTATATAAATTGTGGCATATTCTGACAATGCAACTTCTTACAGCAATAAATATAGATTAGTAGATACTACACAGTTTATGTAAACAAATCTGGTAATACCCTGCTGACAAAAGAGAAGTTACAGATTAATTTGTAATGTATTGTATATCATTTATATTGTTTGAAGTCAGAGACTAAAGCCAATGTATATGTTCTTATCAGACTTAATCATATATAATCAAGAATCAAATCATCAGTAACCATCCAATTTGGGACATCGGTTACAGCGAGGGCTGGGAGGAGTAAGATGGAGATGAGGAGGGGAACTAAAGCCCTAATAGGGTCATCGCAGAAAAAAAAAGACTCACAGAGTTGAAAATGTGCTAGATGTGTGGTTATTCAGCATATTCAAAGTTATATTTTAAAAAGAGATAAGGGAAAGCCTATTGCCTAGAAATTGCACGTAAGCTAATACTTTTTTTTTTTTTGGAGATAGGATCTTGCTCTGTAGTCCAGACCTGTCCTGAACTCACTACGTAGTGCAGTCTGGCCTTGAACTCATGGTGATTCTTCTGTTTCAGCCTCCCGACTGGGATTACAGGTGCATACCACTATGCTTGACTTACCTAGCCCTAGAAAATTGAACCCAGGGCCTTGCGCTTGCTAGGCAAGCGCTCTAACTGGTGACGTCTACTTTCAGCCTGGTTAACACTGTTTCAAAGGCACCTGTATGTGTGAGACAGCCTTTCTAAACTTCACTGAATAAGCTCCACAAGTATCCACTTCCTGAAAAAGTACTTGGTATATATTTATCCTCTTATTTCCACTATTTTTCTTTTATTTTGTGATGGAATTAGTTAAGAAATCTAATACACTTGAATCTCTTGGAGATACTACAAAGTATTTGACTTGCAGACATCTACTGTTCATTCCTTTTAAGGACTCATTGTTTATTTCCCACTCTGTTTTGTAAATCTTATGTGTTTAGTCCCTTCCTTTGGTCATGCAACACACACTTGTTGAAACTTTATTACTTGTTAGCCCCTCGTCCAGGCCCTGGGACGAGGCTGCCAAAAATGAGGCCTTCGATTTAATTTGGTCTTTTCCATCTACCTTGTACAACAGTTTTTGTATCTGCTGCAGTTCTCGGAAAGCCGGGATGGAGGAAGAGCTTTTTGCTGTTGCTGGGGAGACCTAGTAAGGACTTAGTAAATAAATATTAGCTGGCTATGCCAATGAATGCATTTCCAATTGTGGTAACTTTGGAGAGGGTGCAATGCATGACAAAATGCCATTCCTAGTTACTCCAGTTCATTTTGGTTTTTATTACTGAAAATTTCCAATTGTTTTCTTTTTATTCCCCCCTTCTTTTTAAATTTAATTTTTTTTTGTGGGAAACAAGGTCATGTTCTGTAGTCCAGGCCATTGTCCTCCTGCCTCAGCCTCCAGATGTACCACCATGCCAGAGCCCACTATTTTAACCAATGTTATCAATCATAATTTTATTAAATTTATTAAAAATTTAGACAACAAAAAAAAACCCAAAGCCATTATTATTCAGCCACTCTAACTACTAAGGATTTAGCCTCCTTTCCTCATGTTAACTTACCTGGGCATAAAACAAAGGCATCCATAGGCTTGAAACAGTCTGTTTTTAAGGTGGTTAAACTCTGCTTATAGCACTGGTCTCCTTCCCCTACCTCTCTCATGTAAATATCACAAACGCTCCTATTTCTGAGATGATACCTTCTGAGGTTCAAAGTCCTCTGCAGATAACTATTTTAACAACAAATCTGAGTGACAGCTACTACCTCCAGGGCATCAAGGATGCAGACCGCATTTCCAACCTCTATAACAAAGCTCCAAAAACACTTCTTCAAACCTTTTTTCTGACTCAGAAGACTGAGAACCAACATGTCAAAATTTAAATAATCAAATAAATAAATAATGAGAAGTCACAAGAAGCGAGTCCTCATAGATAGGTATCCAAAGAGCTGATAAATTGGCCCAGTAGGGATTTCTGTCCACACCCTCAGGTTCTTAGTCTCCATTCCACCTGGATTATGATGTCACCATCAAAGACTCAGAATCACTTCTGAGTTTCCCTGCCTCTCCTGCTTACATGCAATTTAGATGTCCATTATGGTAATTTAATGGTCTAAATATCCTCAAACCAATCCCTTCATTTCTATTTCAACTGGGTACTGCTGCCATCTTTTAGCCTTCAAGATGTTTCTCAACTGGTGAAGGCCCCGATTTCCTTCCTGGTCCCTCAAATCCACCATGAAGTCATGAAATCATTTTAAATCTCTCACTCTTGCCCTTAGCTACACATTGGAGTCACCTGGAAGCTTTAAAATCTGCTGATAAATACAGACAATGGAAGATTATCCCGCGCTAAAAGGAAGCTATCATACCATGAAAAGACATGAAGGAACCTAAAATGAGCACAGCTAAGTAAGACTTGGATCTGAAAGGGCCATGTACTGTCTGATTCCAACCACAGGGCAGACGGAAAAGAAGATAAAAACCGTGGAGACAAGAAAAAGATCAATGGTTTCTGGGAATTAGAGGGGAGGAAAGGATGAACAAATGGAGCATGGAGGATTTTTAGGGCAGTGAAACTGCTCTGCATGATACTATAAAAGCGGATAAGTCTTGGTACAGACCTCTCCAAACCTGCAGAACACGCAACACGAAGAGTGAGCCTAAGGTAAACTATGGACTCTGAGTGATTATCATGCAACAGTGCAGGTTCACTGAGTATTAAAAAAAAGGGTAAGGTGGAGGTGGGTGGGGGTAGTGGAGGAGACTGTGCATAGGAAGGGGGTTGGGGAATAGGCAAAATTTCTGAACTTCTCAATTTTGCTGGGAATTTAAAATTGCTTTAAAATAATCTATTACAAATATGGACAAAATACCTAGAGAAAAATATTGATATCTTTGTCCACTCATGGAGATTGTGATTCACCTGGTCTCAGGGACGGACTACTGATCTGGAGTATTAAAAGCTTCCAAGTAGTTCTGTGTTTCACGACAATTAAGAGAAACATTGCTTTAAGCCAAAAATGTATTCTGTAATGTCAACTTGATTGGCTTGGGAGCTGCCTAGGGGATTAATAAAGCATGCTCTGTGTATTTCTGGCTGTGTCGCGGAGGTGCGACCTGGACACTACATGTGGTTCCTGCCCCTTTCTTCTCTGCTGTTCTGCCCCCGCTCTTCTTTCAGCCCACCAGGAAAAGTGTCTATTTTCTGCCACATTCTTGCACCATGATGTCTCTGCCTTGAAGCCAGCCGACCATGGACTGTTGGCTCTGAAACCATGAGCCAACGTGAACCACGATAAACCTCCTTTCCTTTAAATTGTAGGCATCGGGTGCTATATCCCAGCAATGAAAAAGCAACGCACAGTTTGATAAGCGGTTCTTCACCCATTAAAAGATTTTCCTTAACTATGGAAAATTCAGTAATCTCGCAGATGATACTGCTTTGCTAATGCCTTAACCTGAATTTCAAATATGTCTCTTTTGATTTTGTAATCCAGACTCTCTGCATTTCTATATTCACACCCATATGTACAGATGCACACATGAGCATACATGTTTACATACTCATACAACACTCACGGAATACCTAAGTATTTCACGCTTTCCAGATGTACTAGGTTCCTATATATTTCTAGGCTTTTGCATATTCTGTTCCCTCTGCCAGAAACATCCCTACTCTTTTTTTCTTGACTGTCAAGCTCTTATTCATTTCCCAAAACTTGCTTAATGTCCCTCTGCCAGGGTAGTGTTCTCTGATCCTGCAACAGGGCAGCTCTTTCTTCTTGGCTCAAGGGACAATCAATACATATTTTTACTGCGACACTTCTGATGTAGAAGCAGCTGTTTAGATTATGGTCTCCTCCTCCTCTGTGAAGTTCTTCTGAAACACGCATATGTGTCGTGTCGTCTGTCAGCAACCACTCCTTCCTTAGCCACCTGTGGTCTCATCTCCCATCACTTTCCCCTTCACTCCACACTCAAGCCATTCTCTCTCTTCATCCTTTGCTTGCGGTAAAGACCTTACCCAAATCAATCCCTTAGCCCACAGTGCCCTTCCTCTCCACTGCTGCCCCCTCTAGTTAAAACCGACTCATCCTAATCTCAACCCGAGGTTATAATCTTCCATGGGAAGCCTTCTGAGACTGCTCTTATCCTGGAAATAAGTTGCCTTAGATGTATTACCTCATGCAATGATGTCCTTTTCTATAGTCTGAAGTTATACGCACGCTTGTTTGAGACTGTTTGGGAAATGCCTCCTCTCCCCTCCCCCTGCCCCCTCGGACACGAGCAAGGAGAGTGGGAGCCCGGGAGCACAATCACTCCTGCTCACCTCTGTGTTGGCAGCTGTTAGCACCGTGTCAGGTATCGTGTAGGCATCCCTTAAATATTTGTCACGTGAATGACTAAATACCTGGCATACGGCAAGTGCTCAATTGTAATATTTTCCTTATTTTCGTAGAGCTTGGTGAGAATAGCACATCTTCATTTTTATAATCCTCAGGCTTTGCTATATACCAGGCACTCAATAAGACATTGCTTTGTGTATCATCAAAGCTAATGACTACTCCTTGGGCCTCATCTGATAATCAGCATTTTAAGTGCACCAAAAGTGTTTTTCTCCATCCTAAAACCATGAACAATAAAGACTGCTTATTCACATAGTCATTGCCTTGGCTAGAAATTGCTTAAAGCCACTGGGAAATTAATAAGGAAATAATGGTTTTCAGAGGGTGCAAGACCTCTAATAAGAGAAAACCTAAGTGAGCATTTGTAGTTAAAAGTTGAATCAACCACATGTAAATATAGCAATGGAAAAATACAGCCACAGTGACTGGTGGGTGAATGAGTCTGTCTCCTGACCAAATTACAGTTACACACAATGAAATCAGTTCATTAAACATTTTTTAAAAGGGAAAAAAATAACATAAGAACTTTAGTTAGGTTCAAAATTTAAGGAAGACATATTTCAGAGTGTTCTAAAAACCTCTATGGTCAGAAAATCTAACTTTATTTGTATTAAATAGATTTTTCAACAGTAATGCTGTGTGTTAATATTACCATATCCAAAGATTACTCCAGAGAGTCACATTAAACCAATGGCAGCACTTACCAATAATTGTAAACTTCCCATTAGCAGGCAAATGCCTCTCAGGATTCTGGGCACTGGTTTCTGGAAGTCCTCATGGGCCTTAGAACCTTTTATTACATATCAGAATCCTATACATCCTGTTCCAAGAGGCTCCTCAGAGTCATGAGCCAAATTATAGACATGCGGTGTTATTAAAAACATTTCAAAAACACTATGGAGAATCTATAACAACACAGCAGAAGAGTAAGAAAGCAGTCGTTTTGGCTTAAACCTGACTCTAGATTCCAAATATCTCCTTTTGGAGACAGACCCAGGAGGTCCCTTCATCCCCAAGTTGGGACTGCCATTTCAAAATGTTCTGAGATGGTTCACAAATCCCTGGAAGAGATTTCACAGACACCCTGACATTGAGGATTATCTTGGCAATGTAGAACAAATTGTAGGGATCGTTCAAGGTTGAATGATGGTTAACACCCTGGCCATGTTATGGCTGAGTCTTGGGATTTCCTTTGGTCTGTCTTGTTCCCTTCCTCCTGGATTTTATCCTTCAGATTTTATCCTTCTATTTTGTTTTGATACCGGGGATAGCGCCTAGAGCCTTCTTACTGTGCTACTTCCCCCACCCATTTTATTTTTGATTTTGAGGCAGAGTCTTCCTAAGTTGCTGAGCTGCCAGGCTGAGCTTCAAATTCTAATCCTCCTACTGCAGCCTCCCTGAATGCTGGCATGGCCTATACCACCAGGTCCAGCTCTTCAAGCTTTTAATTATCAGATGTTTTTACAGTTTGTATCTACCCCCTTACTCAGACAACTCTTGATCCCTCAAGTGCCCTGAAATTCAACATACAAAAACAAGCAAAATAATTCAGTATCTCCTCCCCACCCAGCCATCTCAAGCCTCCCTACTGTTTCTACGCGGTGAAGGGAGCAGCACCCAGCCTGCTCTGCAAGCTCCGGTCCTGGGCACGGAGGTCACATCTCCATCACTCTCACACTCCTGATCCAATGAAATTGCCACAGTTCACTAACTTCTCTTTCCCCAAATTTCTCAAATGCATCTTAATGGTCTTCTTTTCACAGCCCTTCGTTGTTTCAGGATAAACTCTTCAACATTATGAGATACAGAGATGCAGATGATGGAGATACAGAAATATTCTGTATATTCAAGCTACACTGAAGACAAAGGCTTAATTTTTTTTAACCAGGAAGCCACTCACTAAAAGTAGCCTTCAGTCCAGATGGTTTCACATGCAAATCAAATCTATATAGTGTCATAGAAAAATTCTATAAAACCTTTAAAAATGAAGATAACTTCAATGTTGTTCAGATTGTTTGGAAAAGGGAGTAAGAGTGATTCCAAAATGTCTAAGTCTAGAATACCAACAAGGCTCAACACAGACAAACATGACAAAAGAAGGAAATTTCAGATGAAATTTTCCTTTGATGATTGATGAAGAAATCATCAATATTAGCAAAATTTAATTTTGAGTTAAAGAATTATACATACTAGTGAGAGATTTTTTTTCTAGGAATGAAATATTGTTTTACTGGTTTGCTATGAGAAAGCTAATAAACTGAGCCCCATGGTGGGTCTGTAATCCCTGCATTCTTGTAGGCTGAGGAAAGAGGATTTCAAGTTTGACCTCACCCGGGGCAACATAGCAGACTCTGTCTCAAAATATCAAAATTATAAAAAGAGCTGGGGATATAACTCAGGGTGAAGGCCCTGGCTCAATTACCAGTACCACAAACAATTACTCAAGATTGATTTTTTTAAAAAATGGGATTATACACAGGAAAATTAATCCAGCTTCAAATTTCAGCTTCTCTACTTCCTGGACATCTGATCTGGTTCCAAGTTACTTTACCATAGTGAATCTGAGTTTTCTTAACTTTGACTGAGAATAGTGATAATATCTAGAATAATAGTTCTAGGTTAGGCACAGATTACATGAATAGATGAATGTAAAGAAATTAAAACACTGCCCTAAATATCAATTGTACCAAATAGGTGTCAGTTATTTCTATTGTACACTTCATCATCATAATAAAAAGAGAAAAATAATATCACCTCTTTAATCACCAAAATATACTTAATGAAATTCTACAACCATTTTTTACCTTTAAATAGCTCCTAATAAAGTAAAGCTACGTATTACCTTAACATGAGAAATGCGTCTATCTCCAATCATAACCCATCATCCCACTTAATGAAAAAATCCAGGAGCACTCCCATTAAAGTCAGACAAAAGATAGGATGTTAATTATCCTAACTATTATTTAATACTTTTCTGATGGTACTAGAGAATATAATTAGACAAAAGAAAGAAAAAAAGATATAAGAATTGAATAAGACATGTTAAAATCTGCCTTTGCAAATGATGTAATATTTTAACCAGAATACCCATGAGGATGAATGGAAAAAAAATAAGACCCTGTGAAAATGTTGAACGTATTATTATTTAGATAAAGACATAAAGTACTTAAGAATCCTAAAAAGAAGAAAATAAGATTATGTCAATTCTACCAGATGCCCAAGTATATTATAAGGTGACTGATTTCAGAAGCATGGACTAAAAACAGGAAGAACGGCTGGTAGAACCAGAAATGGTATCAGAGGTGGCCTCGGATGCTCAAGGCAAGTTACAATGAACTAAAGTACTTCAAATCGGTGAGAGTAGCATGTGTTAATCAATAAATGCTGTGTGGATAACTGCATGACTAAGTAGCTTTCTTTCACTGCATAATGCCTCAGGTTCCAGGCAGATCAATTATTCAAACATAAAATATATTCCCTAATTCTAGAAGCATCACTGGAAAACACATAAGCATAGTGTATTTTATCATTATTAGCTCAAAGTGGCCTACTACTAAATACAAAGCATAAAACCAAAGACACAGGGGGATTTCATCTTCATTTAATGCACACACAAAAATAAAGATTCAATGGATAAAGCAAATAAAGCTTTGTTCAAAAATTTCAAATCAAAAACCTTGTATTTGTTTCTTTAGAATATAAGTTCTTATGCAGCTGTAAGAGGAACAATACCCCAATAGAAAAATGAGTGAAATATATGAACAAATAATTCACATGAATGGAAATAAAATGCCTTTCCCCTATGAGAAGAAAATGAATCTCTGTTGTAATGAGAGAAATGAATATTAAAGTGAAAATGAAATATCATTTTTCACCTACAATATTAGAAAAAGTGAAAAAATGGAAACCCTGTAATTTTTGAAAAGTGCGAGAAAACAAGGATTTTCATATGCTGCTACTGAAGTCAACCTGATATGGGGTCTCTGTTGAGCAACTTGACACTATCTGTCAGAATCACAATGTGCATGTCTTTTTACCAGGCAACTGTACTTCTAAATTTTTAGCTAAGATTTAGTTTTTGATTTTTATCTAATATTATTTAATTTATCTTAGTATTTTTAGCAGATATTGCACCTCATTGCCAATAACAGAGAAGGTTAGAAACTACCTAAATGTCCATCAGTTAAGATGAGTACAACATACGATGGCCTGTTTGCAGGCTGGTGCTCCTCCCTAGGACAGATCGCTCTTCCTTTTATAAAGAATTCTATTGGCAGTACTGAGCGCGGTGGCACAGGCAGCTACCACGGTGTGCATGTGTTTGCAAGTGTGTGTGCTTATTCTATGCTTGTTTGTGCTGTGTACAGGATGTCTCTGGGAAAAAAAATAGTCAGAAACTGGCCATGTTGTCTGCCTTACTGGAGGGGACCTGGGGGGCAGGCAGGTGAGCAAATGTGAAAAGTAAGTGATTTAAAGACTTCATTTTTTAAAAAAATTGCACACATATTTTTCAATAAGATAATGACTGCTAGCTTCCTGATTTTCGGTGTCTCCATGGAGTCATAAGAGAGTCCATGGCGGTTGTATTTACCATTACAAAACTGAGTTGGATAATGACAGGTGGAGATGGAAAATCACAGAGCCAAACGACTGTTTGGATCTGGGATCCTTGTCCTTTAAATATTAAAGCGAATCATATAAAATAGCCAATATTTAACATTTTTGACCTGTAAAAATAATAATTTTATACAATTTAGTTTGATATTATTTTTCCTGCACAAATTAGACCAAACAGGGATAGTGATGATAATGGTGGCTGTCAGTTCAATTATTTCTTCACGTCCAAACCTATGTGGTTTTTGGATTTTGGAGAGCAAAGATTCAGGAAGTAAGTTGGAATAATGAGGATAGTGACTATGCAAACCAATTTAGGTCTTGCATTTTGGCTAGTGAGTAGCTGGGAAGCAATTGCAAAAGATTTTGTCAAAAGTTTATTCGAAGTTCATTGATTCCTGAGTTAGGAGACACTGTGTGGTGAGGGAGGGATGCCTGTTTTTGCAGAGATCTCAGCGGCTTAAAAGAGCATTTCAAGTCAGTAGCCTCATCTCTTCCTTAACTTTTGGAGATAGGTGTTATCTCATCCACACCAATCCATTTTATAGAAGAGAGTTAATGAACATGACACAAATAGTACCAGAAGAATTAGCAATGGACAAGCCCCACTGCTAGGGTCTGGCTGCTGTCAGCAGTGAGGTCATAACACGTTCTCTCCAAAGCAAACCCTGCCTGCCTCCCATCTGTTGATGAGTTGCCAAAAGTCCTGGAATGCGGACATGTAACTGGGTTGTTACAGTTTTGCATGTTTATAAATTCTATTAATCAACATCATAAAGACTTTCATTTCCACCCCCCACCCCCAAGGTTTCCATTCTTGATAAAACTGCTCAGGAATATGAAAGTTAGATAACTACACATTTCTTTTGTAGATAAAGCACACATAAAGTCCAAGAGGGAAATTGAGAGGGAAAGAAAAACTTCCTTCGATAAATTCCTAAGGTTTCTGGAGTTGGGTTCTGCTCATATGCCAAAAATTTCCAAAATGATCCACAGTACACTTAATTGGAAAGAGGCCACTCTATCTTTCTGTAATTTATCAAAGCTTGGGAATTAGGCTGGAAGGGAAGGGGAGGAACTAACTGCTTTCTCGGAAAGATTTCCCGTCTTGTGCTATGATTATCCAAGTTAAACACTTAAGGAGGTCTATGGCAATGATGTGACTCTCTTGAGTTCAGACATATGTAGTATTAAGTAGGGAAACTGCTAGCTAGAGACCAGAAGGCTAGATGTCTAGTGGGATGAGTGAATGAATGAATGCACGCATGAGCCATTGAATACCAAGATAAAACCTCCAACTATTCTCTGTTCATAGGCAGGCAGGCTTGATAATCTTGCTCAGTAATCTATGCTTTCAGTATTCTAATTTCTAGTATGACATTTATCAAATTTTACATAAGTATGTATTTATACTTTTTTCTCTTATTTCTTTTTTCTTTTGTTTCAGAGTGCCTAAGTTAGAAAAGCACCTGGAGGTCTTTTCTATCTCTCTCATTTTACAGAGAGGGCATATTTATTAAAAATGTTAGCAATATTCTACATCTCCCCTCAGAGACAAGCTTGTTTATGAATTGTAAATAAAAACATTGAGTCTTTGGAGAACAAGACTGCAGGCTCAGTCTATGCTATTAAAGACACTTAATGGCTTTCACAGATAGGCATTCAGGGTTCCAAGGGGCTATGGTTTAGACCTAAAATGTTCCCCCAAAGGCTTAGTGTTCAGGGGTGGAACTTTCAGAAGGTGATTGGATCATAAGGGTGCCATTACTCACTGGCGAGTTAAGCTACTGCTGATTCTACAGCTCAACGTGCTGTTAGGAAATAGGACCTGGTTGGAGAGGCGAGTCACTGGAGGCATGCTTCAAAAAGTCTCTCTCTCTCTCTCTCTGACTTCTGCTCTCTCTGCTTACTGGCTGTGATGGGTTGAGCGGCTATCCTCTGCCAGGACCTGCTGCCTTACTGTCTCTGCCTTGAAGCCAGCTGGTCCCTGACTGAACTCCTTGAAACCATGAGCCAAATAAATATTTTCACCTTTAAGCTGCTTTGTCCCAGGGGACAAAGGACAGGGAAGGCAGACTAACAAGCAACAAAACACTTGAATTTGGGAGTTTATCAACGATTTGCTAAGAAGTTTGAGTCTCAAGGAGCATATCTCAAGTCGGGGAGGCTTCAAAAGACTAATGTGCTAGACACTGTCTAACAGACCCTCTTCCAGGCAGCAGGAAAGAGCTGACTCATGTTTTTGGTAAGTTAGTACTCCAGAGAGAAGCAGGCAAGTCACAGGAACGCTAGAAGAGTACACGCCATGAGAAGTTCTATGAGGAAAATAAGACAGGTGAAGAAGTGTAAGAGAAAATTACTTCTCTGAGAAAGTCACTTTAGATAGAGTGACCAGGAAAGACCTGTGGGGGGAGGGGACACTTGTCCTGAGAGATGGGTAACAGGGAGTCAGACAAGCATAAATCCACGATAGGACGACAATTAGAAGTACCTGTGGCACACTTACATGTGACACTTTATTCTAAGCATCTTACCGAACTGTCTCATTTAACCTTTTCAATGAAGCACTGCTGTAAGGAACTATTATTATCCCCATTTTTTCTGATGAGGAAACTGAAGATATGAACAGTTATCCAAGGTTCTGTAGCTAGCTAAGAGGCCTGGTACAGAAAGCACAAAGTCCCTGCCCTGAGAAGGAGCTTGGCATGTTCAAAAATAAATTTGGCCAGAGGAGCACGTATTCCTTGCAGACAGTCTGTGAGGAATGAAGTTGTAGATCCATAAGGCTATGCAGGTCACCGGAAGGACAGTGAATTTCATTTGGAGTGCTGCAGGCTTTCACCGGGTGGCTTTCACCAGGTGGCTTTAAGGTCCATTTCAGAGTCATGACAGGGCTTGATCTATATTTTAAAAATACATGTGCAGGTACCAGCACAGGAATAAGGGTCTGGGAGATGAGGGATGGCCTTGAAACCTGGGGCTTTGGAGATGTCTGAGACAGAGATGTGAGGCACTGAGGGGCGACTTGACTCTCTTGCCTTTGACCATATCAGTGTTCCCAATCCACTGCATCTGTTCACAATTTGAGGAAATGGCGTGGTCATCTCAGTGGGATGACTGGCCTCATCCTGACCTTTAAGCCAGACCCGTTGAGAGATGAGGTTTCTCATCATGACAGAGGGGGCATCAGGTCCACATGGATCCCATCCCCGCTTGGTGGGTGGCCCTTAATGATGCTGGATGAGTTCCAGAGCCTTTCAGAGTCTTGGTTTCTTCTTCTGTAAAACCAGACTATGAACATCCTTTTCCCAAAGTCGTGGTGGGCATTAGATCAAATAAAGTTTGTGTATTTCATGAACTCGGCGACACTAGTTCACTTTCTCCCCTTCTCCTTTGACAGATGTTAAGTGGACGCTTTAAATTTTGCAGGTTTTCTCCCAATTTTAGTGCAAATTTTAGGTACCTCCAAGTTCATTATGTAGATTAAGACCAGACATGTTAACTTGCTTTTCCCTTTTTCCCATATTTGTCTTTTACTACCTACTTTGAACTGAGCCGGGGGCACGTGGTGAGGCTGTAGAATCTAAGTACAGTCACTATCTTGACAGAATTGGGTTTTCTGCGGGGGAAAGAGGGTATGGACGCAAAACAAAGGAGCTACCAGAGGCTGTACATAGAGGAAAAGCCCTGAGCTCCAGAACGCTTCAGAAAAGGGTCTCGTGCGGAGAAATGACTGAGCAGTGAAACTTATACTCCTCTCAGACTTTAGCCTATCTCATCTATTACCCTACGTGAAAAGAAATTCAGTTCCAGGCACGGTGGCACACACCTATAATCCCAACTACTTGAAGGCTAAAGCAGAAGGACCCACAAGATCAAGGTCAGCCTGGGTGATTTGCTGAGACCTCGTCTCAAACGAAACTAAACTAAAATAATTAAAATCAGGTTGAGGATGTAGCTCAGTGGTAGAGTGCCCCCAAGTTCAAACCCCAGTACCAAAATCCATCAAGGAGTCAATCAATCAACAAACACAGTCTAGCTCTCTTCTTGTTCCCATCTACCTTTATCTTTCTGATAATGCTTATTTGCTTCGATACTTCTGAATAGTTAGGAAGATGTTTTCAGTGCACCAGCACTGGGCTCTGTCTTGCCCTGACCTCTGCCATCCCTCAGTTCCTGCTTTGGACACGGACGGCCAATTCCTCACCTTACCATTGGCTTTGGCTTTCATTGTCTTATTAAACAACAGTCCCTTTCTCCTTCTCTCGAGCCAAGGGAATTACTTTTTTAAATTCAGGTTGTATTTGTGCTTTTGAGGCCAAGAATTTTACAAGCATTCATGGCTCTGAAATTGATTTTGATTAGGATTCCTCGGCTAGGATACTGTAATTTTGATTGCTTCTTTACATATATAATTGATAAAATATATTAATTTGACATGGAAGATATGCATTATATATGTTATAATACATATAGTGTATAGTGTGATATATATTACATCACTCTCTCTCTCTCTCTCTCAGTGCTCTAATGGCCATTGCTTTAGGCCTGACTTTAGAAGTCACTGTTCTCTGGTTTCTGGGATGTCTAGATGTTATGGTTATTTTTGTTCCTTAAAAGTTAACTGCTTGAGTCTCTTATCATGCAGTCATGTGCACTACTTTCCTATCTCCAAATGCAATTAAAAGTGCCCTTCGGGTGTTCCAAGTTTTAATCATTCTGTGTGTGGAGCAATTCCCATGACTCCAAAGGGCTTCTCTGCCTCCTCTCACATGAGGTCTTCCTCTGAGGAGGAAAAGGATAAGGAAAAGGAGGGAGAGGAGAAATGGAGGAGGAAAGGGAGGAGGGAATGGAGGAGGGAATGGAGGAGGGAAGAAATCAGACAGAGGTCATCCAGCTTGTTTCAGAGGCTGATCGCTCAGGATCCAAAGTACCTTGTGCCCCGACCCCCATCCCAGGGACATGCCGTGGACCAGCCCTCATCCACAATCAAGGTGCTGTGCTGCTTCGCAGCCCAGGGTCCCACAAAGGTTTGCTGCCTGGAGTATCTTGGTGACATTAGGCATCGGTGGATTTGTATTTATGAATGAGGATAATAAAGCCTACTGACCTACCACACCATCTTATTAGAAACCTACGATGTTTTTGGTCACTAATAATATTTATAGTGATCATCACAATCTTGGAGAGGCTTGGGGAAGCCAGTGTTGGCCTTTGAATTCACACCTGCCCACCGTGTTGATGATCTCCAAACTGCCTGTACCATGAGCTCCTACAGTTTTTGACCAGTGGCCACTCATCATAGGCTCTTGAGAGCCCCTGAACTGCTGTGTTTCTTCATCAATGGACAGGTGCACATGTCACACTCTTGAATGTCTTGACAAGGTCAGATTGCCTCAGTAGATTTTAATTCTTGCTTTCACTTTCTGGACCTGTCACAGCCCAGTAACAAGCACTATGCAACCCACGGGCCACAACTGTGACAGTACACTCGATGCTGCAAGTCACTGGGGATCTATAATCTTCTGGGGGCTGTGAGAGGTGCAGGAGATTTGCGAGTGGGTTCCCACCTTCCCCAGAACTCCAGGGCTCTGTTGCTGCTGTGTGAGTGCCTGGATTCCAACCCAGTTGGCCACAAATAGCTGGTTCATTCTAGTCTCTGAGCAGGGATTCCTGCTCCATCCTTGGGCCTATCTTGGCGTTTACATGGGCAGGGGGGCTTGGCTGCGGTCCCTTCTCCTATCCTAAGGTCAAGGAAAATATTGGGCTGGGAGCCAAAGCCTTACAAATTAAGAGACCAAAAATATCCTCAGCAAGATTCCAAATGCCAACCCCAGTCACACGCATGTTCCTGGAGGCCACTTCATGTCCTTCTTCTGGGGGTCATTTTCCAAAGTTAATTGCCCAATTCTTCCAGGCAGTGGACTGTACTCCTGTAGCTATCAGTGAAGGCAACATGCAGGGACCAATGTTCTTTAAAGCATAACAATAACAACAAAAATCTTCATCCACTTGGGAAATTAAAAGTACAAGATCAAAAACAAAAACCATGTTTGTAAAACTCAAAAGCTTTTTGCCCAGCTGATGCTGCTTATTTGAAGAGTTAGACTTATTTAACAACGAGAACAACAGAAAGCATTCAGATAACACTGAAAACATCCAATAACAATGGTTACACATTTAGTAAATAGGACGCAAAGCCGAGTACATGGCCCACGTCCAGAGTTCCCTCCTGCCACCCTCTGTGGCAGACATCACTAGTCAATCGCTCTTCTTTTCCCCGATCTCCTGTGGTTTCAGAATTTCAGCATAAAATTCAAAGCCACAGCCACCACACAGAAGACGACAAATCCAGCAGGACTGATTTGGCCTCCTGGAATAGTAACTTGCTATGATTCACAATGGACATAATAATTTACATATGCAAAATCATGGGTTCCAAGAAATTAAGGCGCTTGTTCAATATTATAGAAAAATAAAACTGCACTGGGAGTTGATCACTGATGTGCTGCCTGCAGAGTGCCAGCAAAGACTAGCATGTATTATGCACCTACTATCTGTCTGTTCTAATAAACTATAGCTCATCTAAATCTCATGCCAACCTTGTAAGATGTACTATTTTCCCCAATGTTCAAGTGGGAAAATTGGAATTCATATGTACGTAGTAAGGAGAAGAGTTACAACTTGCACCTTCTTTTCTTTCTCTCACTCCCAGTACTAAATTCTCTATTCCTACACTCTACTTCCTTCTTCTTCTTTTTTTGACAGTCTCACTTTGAGTTGCTAAGATGCCCAGGCTGAGCTTGAACTTCCAATTCTCCTGCCTATGCCTCCCAGAATGCTGAGATTACAGGCATGTAACATGATACTCACTTCACACCCCCATTTCTTTAAATAGAAAACACGTTTGTTTTTCTGTGTAATCTTTAAAGTCCAGCCTTCTACTTACAGGAGGCCCTTTAAAGTACTGAATACAGTAAAGGGGTTTAGAGGAATGATGTTAATGACAGCAATAACTTGAACATGACTTCAACACTCAACATTAACGAAGTGATCAGATAAGCACCATGATATTACCATGCGGCAACACGTGCAACTATTATAGATGGTTAATATGATGACTATGAAAAGCTTCCAAGTGTTCAACAAATAGCATCAAGAAAGCATATGCAACCTGATTGCATTTAAACAGAAATTATGCATATAGAGGAAAAAGACTAAGAGAACACACGAAGAAATTATCTTTTGACAGAGATTCAGGATGATGAAATGTTTTAAAGCTGTGTTAGAGAAACTTCACAATAAAATATGTAACTCCACACCAAAAAATCTGGTGCAGAATAATTATTCATTAAAAATTTGTCCCTGAGACATGAAGGAATGAACTTATGAAATAATTAAAAGGTCATAAGGACATTTAGAGTAAAAAAAAATCAAATGTTGATTAAGAGCAATTAGAAATAATACAATGAAAGTAAAAATGATAAAATGTGATATAATATATATTATATATGCACTAATTCCCCGAGTTGAATGTAATTGTTATATATTGCAAATATAAACTAATAAAAATAATGATTATGGGGAAAATAAATTTATTCCAGAAAAATAATAAAAATCGATATTAGAAATTTTGAGTATTTAAGTGAGAATTATATACACTAGAGGGAAATAAAGATCCACCATGTTTCCTTTTATTTCCTCAAATATTCCACTCTTCTTAGATTTCATGGTGAAGTTCTAGGTGTGACTTGTTTTTTGGTGTCATGTTCAAGTTCCCCATTTACCAAATAATCCACCAACCAACCAACCATTCAGGAGACATTTCCTATGCCACTGTGTGCCTACATGTTGCTCAGATCCTCCTACAGGAGACAGCAGAGTGGAGGGACAATTTTTATTTGGGATGTGCCAAGAATTCCGGAAGCTCTGGGAGGGGAGGGTACCCAGCCCCAGTGAGAGTTGGGGAGAGATTCTCATAGACAGATGAGTCCTGGAGTGTGGGAAGGATCTAGCCTGGGAAAGTCAGACAGAAGGGAAGGGAGGAAAGAGTGTGCCAAGCCGAGCCATCCTGTACGAAGGTGGGGAGGCAAAGGAGCTCCACCGGTATGCACCAACTGCAGGGGGCTCGTGGGCTTTAGACCTGACTGCGACAACAGCACGGGACGTAGTCGAGGTTGGACCACTGAAGGCTTTTTGTGGCCAAGTAGGGGAGGACAGTCTCGTGAAGCACAGTAGCCTATTAACACCTGGAAACCTGTCAACAAGTCAGACTGAAACCATTTGTTGAGACTACTGAGGCTCGTGTATTCTCAGGAATATCTGGAGAGGGAGACCCTCTGGGTAACCTGAGGTTGCCAGCCTGGAAGAACAGCTACCTGTTACAGAGCCTTAAACTCCTCCGTAAAGGAGTGTGCCTCACTACACCATTCTTTACCCTGCCCCATCCTTTTGGTGCCTAGCGCATAGTGGATGCCACTCAAAGATCTTTTGAACGGTTAATTGAGCATTCAAGGAAGGTCAGTTCTAGCCCTGGGGTGGGAGCCCCTGGGTTCCATCTCTGGGAGCACACAAAAGGCTGCTCTGTGTTATGAGGGATAAGCGAATATCAAACTGGTGCGTTTCACCTATGGCCCCTGTGGGATGGAAATTCCTAGGGGTTTCCTCTAAATCTTCAGCATTATTTTTGCATTGCCTTCCCTCTCTCTCTTACAGTATCAGAAACAACCATAACTTATTTTTGCATTTTCAGCTTTCTCTTTAAGGTTATTTAAAAACAACACAAGGGCTGAGAATGTGGCCCAGAGATAAGACACACACGTAGCTCGCACGAGGCCCTGGGTTCATTCTCCAGCCAGAGAAAGAAGACATAGTTGTTGCATATAGTAAAAATGTTCAGGCAAGATATTCAAAGGAGATTTGAAATACGAGATTCTTAAACATTGAATCAGAAGGGGGTGTTACTTTGATGAAACCAAAGACAATAACCCTTGAAAAAGGACCAGAGTCCTAGTGTGCTAAGCCTCAGGTGCTTCTCTCACACACTCTGGTTAAGGTAGATCCAGGGAACACCTTGATCCCCTTCGGCGGTAGGACCAGACACCCTTATAGAAGTGCACTTTGGTAAATCAGCAATGAAAGATCTACAAGTATTTGTCTCCTTAGAAAGAGAAAACGAAGATTCAGAGAAATCAGCACCTTGCCCAAGGTCACACAGGCCCTGTGAGCCTCAGGGTCATGCCACAACCAGAGCTGCTCCTCCTTCCCACACTGTGTTACCACAGGAACAAGGTCCTGTCCAGAAGGATCCCACTGAACAAGGCTGTACGGTTTTATTCAGAAACACCCAGCCCCCTGCATCGCTGAAGCCAGCCTGAAACCTGATTGCAGCCATGGGCACTTCCCAGGGTTTCTCTCACCCCCGCGCTATCCACCCTCCTCTATCACTGCTCCCAGCCACGGGGGTCCCTCTCTCTACACTGGCCTCTGTCTGCCTGCCTCGCAACAACCTGCTCCTCTCTCAGGGTCACAAGAGCCATCTCCACTAGGAAGACACCCTCACTCCCATCCCTCACTCCTCTGTGCCTGGAGTCTGAACAGGGGTTTAGGTCCCTGCTCTGCTGCTATTGGCCAGTTCTGAAATGTTGAAGGTTACTTTTCTGTGCCTATGTCCTTGCTTACAAAATAGGACTAAATTAATCTCTATCTAAAATAATAAAGCTTCTATACTTTTGAGAGAGAGAGAGAGAGAGAGAGAGAGAGAGAGAGAGAGAGAGAGAGAGAGAGAGGAAGCCTGTAGACCACAAGCACAGCAGTGCCTGACACACAGCAAGTGCTCCACAAATGTCAGATGTCATTTTGTGTTTATCACTATGCCTGGGACTGATAATTCACCCTGCATGTACTTGTGTTTCTTTCTCATGTCCTACGCAGTGAGCAGTTGGAAGGCTGTGACCTAACCCAAGAGCCAACCACAGTAGCACACGTCTGTAATCCCAGCACCCTGGGAGGCTGTGTTGCAGGGAGCAAGTTCGAGTCCAGCCTGGACAACTTAGCCACATAATGAGACCCTGTCTCAAACAAACCAAAAGTGCTGGGACTATAGTGCAATATAAAGGCCATGGGTCCTGTCCTCAGTACTGGAAAAAAAAAAAAAGAAAAAAAAAAAGAAAAAAAAAGCGCATGGGCAAAGCAGCATGGAGCATTGCATGATGGGAGCGTGTGAGCTTGTGATAAACAGTACCTTCCTGAATCCTGGCTCAGTCTGCAGATTGCTGAGTGGCGCCATCACATAGCATGATACAACCCCCCTCGAGGAGATGTGTTTTGGGAAGTGCAGCACCCATGAGGCAAAGACTTCCTCTTTCTTCAGGCCCAATCTCAGATTTGGCCTGGAGAACTCCATGAATGATCACAGAGGGAACTTCATCAGCACGAGTCAGCCACCCTGAGGACATGTGGGCAAGTCTCTAGAGGAAGAGAGACTGGACAGGGACAGAGTGCCACTTCCACGGGCTTGGTGACCTCTGGCCGCAGCTCCCTGGGGACCTGGGAGTCAGCCATCCTCACATGTCTGAGCACAGCACACCGCCAAGGCTTGCCGTTGTGGAGAGCGAGGGAGGAAGCGGCAGGAGCTCTGACACGCTGAGTGGTGACAGTTACTCTTGTTGCCTCAAATGCACCAAGTCGGCAGAGCCTCCTAAAAGTGCTGCTAGTGAACATCCAAGTGCAACTCCACCCTCTGTGCCCGTCACCCAAGCTGGGCCACTGCTGTTCTTCACCTGCCCCTTGCTCTGATGGACAAGGGTATTGGCAGCCAGTGGTGCGTCATCCTGAGTGTGGTGAGTCTCTGTGACAATGATTTAAAATATATGGGATAAATAAACTTGTTCTGATGAAGGTAGATGCCTATAATTCGTTAACTTTCCACATTACCTGATTTTGCGGCATATAAGCCACTGTGTACTAAAATTTCAGATATCTGAGGCATTTTAAATCTCTATCCTTCTTTTTCAAAGCAGGGTGCATGCATGCTCAGAATCCCTTCACTGAAGCAGAAGGCCCTGGATTTGCCAACATCCTCGTTCACACTTTTTTCTAGTAGTGGGAGTGGTTATTGATTCCCCTTATTAATTTTGTTTGAACGGTAATTCTGACGACGTTCGGAGGTTGGAGGCCAAATCTTGGCTCCTTGGGTGCACAGGGAGCTTCAGACGTGGAGACAATTTATCAATAAATATAGCTGGTGACTGTTAAGCTAGCCTAAAAAATTAAGTGATAAGACAACTAGTTTTTTTTTGAGGCAGGTTCTCAATATATAGTTTAGACTGACCCCGCATTCCCAATTGCCCTGCCTCAGTCTCCCCTCTCAGCCTTTAAGTGCCATCATTGCAAACATGTGCCATCATGCCTGGCTTACTAGAAGAATCTTCAATCTCAATTCCAAACTGTAGAAATAACCTTTATCTGTCATTCCTGTTGACCGCTAAGCTGGCCAGGTCCCACTAGGAAAGCCTCTGTGTCCTGGTTTTGGACAATGGGTTTGAGATTCTGCATGACCCTGACCTTCCAAGTAGCCCATGAGCATCCCCAGGAGTTGTCCCTACGAAGTGTGACTTCTACCCTGGCCCTCTTCCTGGGACTCAAGGATTACTCCCTGGGCATCTCAGGCTTGTGGCTTCCCCCTTTTTCTGTGTACTATACTGGAATTGCAGCTGACCACCCTTACTGGCCTCCCACTAGCCAGCCACCCCCACCTTCAAAGCTCAGCTTCACACTCAGGAATATGGAATGGAATGGGCATATGATAGTGTTCGGAGTCAATCAGCAGGTGACTGAGTACACTCACATGTAAACAAAAGAAAGACTGAACCAGAAGGGCAGACACCTGCTGCCGAACCAGGTTCAGGAGTCAGGGAAATAAACTAGTATCAGGCAGACACAGAGCAAGAGAGTTCGGGTGAGGTTGGTCTCCACGGCTCTGGGATATCTAGCACAACGGGTGAAGAGCAGCAGCTCAGGAAGTTATGCCATGATGAAGAACCAGCCCCCCACCCCCCATACTTTCCTTTTCCAGGCCGTGTTCTAAGCCCTTTCTGTGATTGTTTGACCCAATCCTTGCCCTGAATCTACAAAGAGCTGGAGTTAATCTCAGCAAAGTGGAAGAAAGACCAGGATTCTCCAGGGAAGGACACATCCAAGTTGGATCAGCACCAGCACCCATATGGTGGTACCAGCATGGGGGCAGTTCTGTAGCAAAACACCAAGCACACGGATTCAGCTAATTTCCTGGATTCGAGTCTCAGTTCTGTCACTTGGCAAGTAGAGCTGGGCAAGCTACGCCACTCACTTAACCTCTCTGTGCCTCTGCTTCTCCTTGGGATGGAAGTCGAGCACAGGGGTTGTCAGGAGACTGGCCAGGAGAAGATTTGCAGCATGGGACCCGGCATGTGGCAAGCATTGCACTGGGGTGGCATCCCAACACGGGAAGGTTCCCGGGCACTGGGTCTAGACAAGGGTGCCGCTCTTCTTACCCTCTGCAGCGTTTGTGGGCTGCAGGGTGTGGGAATCCGAAGGGTCTTGACTATTGGATGAAAGTCAGACATTTGTACATACCAATGTGAAGGGGAAAGGAAGAAAATTTTAGCCTTTGTTATTTTATGTCCCAGGCGTCTAAAAGATGGAACTAAGAATCCATCCAAGACCTTGCCAGAGCGTTACTCACCAAGACTGGGATGTACTCCAAAGTCGCAGATCTCTACCGGGATCAACTGAGGATACATTTTGTAAAATTGATCCTCTGCCTGAGAAGGGACTTTGTCACTGACTTCACCTAAACTTCTCCAGGTCCCAGACGAGATGAAATACAGCAACGTAGAGCAGACTTCTGGATTCTCATGCACAGAGTGCCCTGAGACCCTCACTTGGGCTACCCACCCTACTGTCCAAAGCTGGGCCAGTGCTGAACGCAGAGCTGAGGCGTTTGGAAGGCCACGGCTCCAGCTTCCCTGTCGGGAGCATCTGTGCATAGAGCCACACTGATGGGCACTTTGTTTCCTTCCAAGTAGAGACCAGCAGGCTGTTCCGTGGTTCAGGGTCATGAGAACGCAGGGATGTTGGAGTGAGCCGGTGGGAAGCATAGCTGATTTCAGCTCTCGTCAGGGTAGCATTCTGTTCTGAGGCATCTAGGCTACACGTAGAACCTTCTCCCTCTCCCTGGGACAAGGATTCTGCCAGAGGTTCTGCGTCACCAAGCGCTCCCTAACCCAGCAGCCAGCCTAGTCAGCAGCCAGTCCCAGTCTGGCTCCTCTACCCTCCGGGCCTCTCACTCCACATCAGCGCCAGTAACCTGTCTGCGTTTTCCTAGTTGTTGCTCCTTGCTCTCCTTTGCTGGGTCTCCTCCCTCCCTCCCTCCACTTCACCTTCATCATTCTTCCCCACTTAATTCATGGCTTTCGCATGAGGCCTTTTCTGACCGAGTCTCTCGGTGTTCCCATAGTTCCTTCTTGAAACTTTCATCATGGTAGTTATCACTGTCTATAATTTGCTCTCTTTATGGATCTGTGCCTCATAGAAGTGGATTTTTTTTTTTTTTTTTGGTGGCACGTAGCCTGACTTTTGTCTTTATTTTTTGATGTTTTTTCTCCTTGTTGTTTTGAGACAGGGTCTTTTGCTGAAGTCCAGGTTGGTTCTGAACTCACTGTTTTGTTCAGGCTGGCCTTGAACTCACAGCAATCCTCCTGTCCCCACCTCCAAAGTGCTGGGATTACAGGTGTGCACCAGCACACCTGGCTTCAACTTTCGGCTTTCTATCTCCAGTGTCCAGCAACATATGTGTGACTTCCCAAATCATTCTTTATTCACAGAAAGTAAACACAGCCAAACCATTTCAGTATTTCAACAGATGTGAAAGAGTTGTACATGTTGGATACAAAAGAAAATTCCCAAACCCAGATAGCAGTTCAGTGTGAAGAAGCCACAGCCTCGACTCTGTGATGGGGCGAAGGACCCTGGAGAGCACAGCTGCCGTACCATGAGGAATTCAACATCTCAGAGGCCATGCGGGTGGAGTGGGGCCACCGCCTTGCCATGGGCTTTGGAGGACAATTCTGGCTTTGTAAATGAAACCATATCCTCCACCTGCAGATCCAGGACTGCAATTCTATCCTACGTGCTGGTGTGATATGTGTAACCCTTTTAGATCAAATATGGAGGGTTGTGGGTATTACTTAGGTAAGGAACATTGCTTAAATTTTTTTTGGAAAATAAAAACTGAATTTATATTCAAACGTGAAAAACCTGTTACAAACTGTACATTACTCAATATTATAGAGTTGAACCCCTATAGCTCTCTCAGAAATGCCTGCATTATAGCACTGGGTGGAATGTTTTAGGAGACCATCTAGCCACAGATTCTCTGTCAGGATACCATGCTCATTCTCCCAGGGGACATGGGTCCACGGATGTGGACACAGAGGCAGTGAACTCAACAATAGCACATTAGAAACCTAAGACAGCCAGCAGGCAAGTAGCATCAATGCATTTTATGAAACAAGGACTTTGCTAGCCTTTGAATAATTAATTCCAAGAGTCACACAAATGTACAGAGAAAGCTCAACACTGACAAATTCTAGATTTGATGGTTTGTTAATTAAATTTCATCCTTCACTGTAGGCACGCGCACATGTGCCCACACACACACACACACACAAGCACAGAACATGTATCTTACACTATATTATGCCTCATTTTAACCCATTGGTTCAAGATGAACACAAACCTCTGAAGTACTTTTCAAACTTGATCATAAAATACAATCAGCCGATTGGCCTTACCCTGAGGTAGTTGAGGGTGAAGTTGGTTAAACCCATTCTAGTGATGTTTTTGGACAGCTGATCCAGAACCTGAGGATCTTGTGCCTAAACAGAAAACAAGAGATCATATGTTTTACCTCTACGAGCTGCCCCCATGGAAATCCTAGACTGTCCTGCCACAGCTAACAAATATGATCTTCACTGTGTCAATTTTTCTTGGAAGGACAGATTGCTGGGAACAACTTAATTTACATTTTGAAGACACATGCATAGAACATTGGAGGGCATTTTCGGATTCATTGTGCAAGACCAGGGAAACCAAAGGTCTTGGTTGTGCAGTTATTCCTAGGGAGACGTGACACCATTTTCTCAGTGATGATTTCTGGCACTGAGTCTTCAGACTGCAAGTCATTGAATTTGGCAGAGCCCGGCTTTTGGTTTCCTTCATGACAGTGGCACTGTTTTGGCACCTAGTGGTTAAAGATTGCCTTTGAAAACTTTGCAGCTGCCATGGATGTCATGGTTTGGATCTGGAATGCCTGCTAGTGACACATACTTGGAAGTGACTGGATCACGGGTTTGATTTGTGTCAGTGGGTTGTCCAGTGACTCCCGTGCTATCTAGGGGCTGGTTAGAAAGGGTGGGTCATGGGGGGGGCTGACCCGGGAGGGCATAGCTCCCCATCCAGCTCCACCCTTCTCTCTCCATTTTCTTTTTGGCTACTATGGGTTGAGCAGCTTTTTTTTCAGCTAGGCCTCCCAGCTGGGCCTTTTCACCATTGCCAGATTCCCATGAATTGACCCAGATCTCCTAAAACTGTCAGCCAAAATGCACCTTTTCTCCTTTAAGGTATGGGTATTGGGTAAAATGTACTTATATTCTAGCCCTCTTCCTCTTTAAGATGAGGCCAGAAGCAAGCATCCTCAACAGTTTTCACTCTGTGAGACTATCAGGGTAAGTATCCCATTTTTTGAAAATGTCAGCCATATTTTAACATGGGGTCTAAAGTATTATGGGCCTCCCCAAATGTTATACTGGCCAGACAGAAAACAGAAATGTATCCTGCGTTCTATTTTGGAGAGTCTTTTGCTCTTTCTACTTGTGTTTCCTTATTCCTTAGGTGGCACGTATGAATTGAGACTATACATATTGGGGCTACACATTTCCACATCAACATTTGTGAGACTGCCTAGGTAAGAGGTCCTCCGCACCCCAGTCCACTGGCAGTTTACCCATTCGTGAACTTGGAAGGACCAGACCACCAGGACAGATGAGAGACAAGCAGGAAGTGAATGCAATCAAAGCCCCGCCTCCTGTCAGCACATTTCTATTAGGTTCTAATGCCGCTGCTGATCTGACTGGACGCAGAGTGTCACTCCACACTCCCTTCCTGCTGCTGCTCACCATTTCAAAGCTACCCCCCAACAACCCACTGTATAACAAATAGGCCTCCCTACCCCTAAGTTCTGGGGAGAATTATCTTCAACTAAACTGGGCTCTGATATCAAAAAGGTTGGGGAATACCTAATCTAGTATACTCATAGAACATTATTATTTTCTATAGTTCCTTTTTCTGTACTTTTTACTGTGATACTGTCATTAGATTTGTGCATAGGAATAAAAAAGAAAATATAAGAGGAAAATAGTAAAAGAATATAAGTTTCACGTCAATTTCTTGAAAGTCTTTGAGGACATTGAGTTTATATTTATTAAACCTTTCTTAAAAGAGCTGGTTCTACATAGATGAACCAAGTAGTTTACACTACAGACAGAAGACAGGACATTAATTAATACGGAGAAGAGTGCTGGTGGTACAGGACTGTGATCTCAGCACTCTGGGAGGTTGGGGCAGGGGGACTGCAAGTTTGCATCCAGCCTAGAAAATTTAGCAACTTTGTGAGACCTGTCTCAATATCAAAGTGTCATCCTCAAAAACCACATTGTGTAGAAAAAATATTGGAAAACTTGTGGAACTCTAATTTCCTCACCTCTCAAATGAGAATAATAGTAACTTTTCTCACTGAGTGACCATAAGTATTTAACTTCGTGATTAATGTCTACACAACATTTAGCCAACGCTTGACGTAGTCGACGTTCACAAGTGGTACCTATTGTTAATCTTATTTTCTTTGCTCATTTAAGACCTTAAAGAAAATCAGGCTCATTGGATCTCACAGAGCTCCGAGGATTTTCCTGGAAGCTGCTACACCACGCATTATAAAAGAAAGACTGACTTGAGTCAATGCCTTTTGACTTGCTCTGAAGGAATTGTACCTGTGTAATTTCTACTTATCTTTAAAGTAGATCTCTAGAGTGGCAACAAATCTAATTTGATGTACTGACCTACCTGATGCTCAATAAAATTGATAGAATTTATGACCAAATGAAACCAAGAGAACTCCAAGTATTCCATCTCAAATCCAGTGTGGTGGAAGGACCGATTTCTATTGACACAGACCCAGATATATAGGAATCTTGTCAGATGGTTTGAATCAAAACTGAAAACTGTTCTCACTTCCTGTTTTGCTTCACTCTCCAGTTATACACGAACAGTGTTCTTGGCCGGAGCCGAGCAGTACTTGATAATGACTGGAATTTGAGAAAAATGCAAGCCACTTAATTGAAGTAACCTCCATGTGGAGTTGTGGAGCTTAAAATCATAAAGTATTAAGAATAGTCCCACAGCACACCAAACTCAGAAACAAAGGAGGCGAAAAAAAAAAGGGCCTGTGGATTATGGATTAAAGTGATTGAGAGCAAAACGCAATACTTACAGTTAATTACCTGAAGCATGGAGTTAAACTACCGAGGTCTGTCACAGTGAGCAGACTGAGTCTCCCCCGCCCCCACCACCTGAGTAAAACAAAGAAGGGGAAAAAAGGAAAGAAAGTAAAACGGAGCTGAAATTACTTACGTGCATGGCTAGAATGCTTCTTGGGACCAACTCTCTGTATTGTCTAATGGTAAAGTGCCACGTTTTTATTCTCATGAGATCATCGAAGGTGAACTCCAAGATCAGCCTGCCTTCCGTACACACCTAGAAGCCACAAACAGCACATTGTTGGTTATGCAGCCCGTGAAAGCCACATGTATGGCTCACACTGTCTACTCCACACAGTGTCTCTAAGGTCCTTGGCCCACACCGGATCTTGACAAAGATGGAACAGAAGTGGGTGACTGCGGCGCACTGGCACAGCTGTTGTTTCTGGAATTAGTGGGTTCAAAAGACAGTGCAGCTGCTTGCTAGCCGTGAGGTGCTGGTGGGTCTCTTACATGCCACTGAAGCTCTATGAGGCTCTATGGGGACAAGGCAAATTGGATCTGTGTATTGAGTTAAAACCTCCAGGACACAGCTATCCCCACGACGACGCTTTCTCCCTTCCCACTTGTCCTTTCCATTGGAGATGACGCTGTTATTCTAATCCTGGTCATCCTGCTTCGAGAAAGCAAGAATGTCCTGTGAAATCACCCTGCCTTACATGTGAGTTGTTGTAAGGCCACCTAACTGGAGGGAGATTTCATTTCCAAAGAGAAATTCCAGAGGGCCGTGTTTAACTCAAGGCAGGGAGATCAGCTACCGACACGTGGAGAAGAGAGGCTTATTCAGAGAGATATTCCTTGATCTCATCACATCAACAGTGACAAATTCTGTTTGCATAAAGGGCCCGTCTTGGAGGGATGGGGTCTTTTATCTTTCTAAGAAAAATATATATTATTAACAAAACATAATAGGATTTCGGAGGCTCTCTTCCTTTATAGGATCATAAGAGGCAGGGTAGCATTTTTACAGCCATTTGATATTCACATCAGTTGTAGCGCACAGTTTGTATTTTGTTTACCACACTCTTCACTAATAATGACTTTGAAGTGGAATAAAAATGTGAGGCGGTAGAGTAGCTCCTCCCACCTAGGAGACGGGGAGTGGCTGCAGCGTACAAGTCCAGTTCAAGCAGTGACAACTCATTGTACAAAGCCCCGCCTTCCCAACACACAGTTCACAACAGCAAAGGAGACCTTCGCCATCACATGGCACTGGATTTGAACCTGGCTCCACTTTTGACTCCTTCTAGAAGCTTGGGAAAGAATCAAATAAATGTCCTGAATTCTCACTTCCCGATAATGTAAAATAGGATAACAATACCTTCAGATACTTGTTGAGAAAATACAGTAAAAGAAATGATTTGTGTAGATCCTCTAGTACTGTGCCTGGTACAAGTGCAATGGCAGTAAATGATAACAGGACACATCCACAGAGAATTGGGAACTTAGACCCGTGGTTGTCAGGATGTGCCCTCTGAGATGCGGGTGCTTGTAAGAAGCTTCCCACGTTCTGAGGGGAGGAGATTCTGAGCTTCTACTTTGACTTCTAGATCCACAGCAGCTTTTTTTTTCTTTTTTTAATTTGAGGCAGGGTCTCACTCTGTAGTCTAGGCTGGTCCTGAACTCACTTTGTAACCTAGGTTGACCTTGAACTCATGGCAATCCTCCTGCTTCAGCTTTCCAAGTGCTGGGATTACAGGCATACACTAGCACACCCAATTTATGTGCTGCTGGGAAATCTAACTCAGGGCCTTGAGTTACCAGGCAAGCGCTTTAATAGCTGAGCTATTCCTCCAGCCCTTCATAGCAGCTTCGATTACCCCTGTCTTAATGTATTGGACTTCTCTTCAAACTTTTTTTTTTTTTTTTTGAGATTTCCGAAATTAAAAACAAGCTGGGCCCAGTGGTACAAGCTTTTCATCCCAGCATTCTGGGAGGCTGAGGCAGGATGAATATATGGTTAACCCCAACCAGGGTCACTCAGTGACACAGTGAGCCTCTGTCTCAAAATCAAAAATCAAAATGGGCAGAAGATATAGCTCAGTGTGAGGACCTTGGGCTTGATCCCCAGTGCTAAAAAGAAACAACGTCATACAAAATTCTGGAGAAATTTTTACAAAGCACATGCCAAAGCAGATGGTGAACAGATGACGCACGAGCATGAACCGAGTAGGGGCTGTGAGCATTTCTAAAATTTTAGTCCATGAAGATGATCAACAGTTTACCTTTCATGACATACGAACAATGAATTTTCTTGTCAGGAACTTGAGCTAAACAGCACCATTTACTGACTCGCACCTAGGCCTTTGACACTAGGAAGTGATTTCCACGCACTTGGATTGAAGGCAGTATTTTCTTTAAACAGGCAAAAACCCATACGGGAATAGCAACTGCTGAGTGCCCATTAGGGCACCACTAAAGAAAGATTCTGTGAATGCCTGCCATCTTCCTCCATCAGAGATCCAGGAGACACTGTAAGATAATTACTGATAATGTGGGTGAAGCCCTCTGCCTCAGATCCAATTAGCAGATTTGTGGGTAATTTCAGGCATTCAGATGCCCTGTGCCAAGACTCCTGAGTAGAATTATCTTTAGAGCCTCGTTTCCTTTGACTTGGTTCTGAGAGCCACACCCCCAGAAACAGGCATGACCTATGTCCCTAAAACTCTCCCCTAAAAAATGCCTCAGCATTGCACTTAATTTACTCAGTTTCTCAAGAGTTGCCTGGATATTTTGGTGTCTTCCACATTTTAGCTATTGTTAGTTGTGCTGCTATGAACATGGTTATACATGTATCTCTGTTATATGTTGTTTTTAACTCTTTGGGGAATATTCCCAGAAGAAGTATCGCTGGATCGAAGGGGATATTTATTTCTAGTCATGTGCGACACTTCCATACTGCTTTCCAGAGTGGTTGTACCAGTTTACATTCCCATCTGCAGTGCAGGAGGGCTCCTTTTTTCCTGTAGCCTGGCTGAGTCAGAAGCTGAGGGTGAAATATTGAATGGTTTCTCTGCTATGAGAAACCCAGATCACAATTATTTCTAGAAGTTAATATGGGGAATAATGGGAACTGGAGGGAAGGGGGAAGGAGTGGGCGGGTTGAAAAGAGACAAGAGAAGGATCTGTAACTTTGCCACGATGTGTATGTGCACAACATACCCAAGGTCCATCTAAACTTTATGTATTGCACTTACACATGTCAATAAAATGGGAGAAAAGAGTTGCCTGGGTATTAACCCTCACAGCTCATCCTTCAATGGGTGTTAGTGTGACAGGAGCCACTGTGGTGACAACGTTTACAAAACAGAGGTAATCGAAGCACAGCAAAATGCCTTGACAATACAGGACAAGGATATTCGGAGGCTGTAATCCTTCTTTTAAAGACAGGAGATTATTGGGTATTTAAACAAACATTAGCCCAGTTAAATGTCTGTCTTTTAAAAATAACCTGTTTGTTTTGTGCTCATGTACCACAGGCCCCCGGCAGCTGGAAGTTCTGGTTTGGCTCTCTAGGAGTAGAACTGTCTAACGGAAGGCATGGGTAGAGTCCTGATTTTATTGCTGGAGCATCTGTAAGGCCAGGTTAAATTGTGCTGTGTGCCCTCTGTGCCACAGCACACCAGCTCTGGGCCTCCCCTGAAGTCGCTCATCTGTGGGCCTACAAAATGAAAACTCACACAAGCCCACGGCTCCTTCTTTTTAAGTCAAAACCAAGGAATGAGCTTTATTTAGGGCATACCACAAGCAAGGCAGGAATCCTTAGGACTGAATCTGAATTGGCTGTTTTTGTTGTGTTTTGTTTTGCATTTTTCCTTTTTAAGGAAAATTAAAGGACTTTTTCAAATGAAAAGATGAAGAATTTTGGTCACTGCTCATTTTTCCCAAGTAATTATGCTCACAGCTTCATCCCGGACCTCAGCTGACCCCTCCGCTCCCATAATGCGAGTTATATGAAACCAAAGGCTCTGTGATTTGTTTTACATGCAACAATCAGGAAATGAAATAGGGGCACATATGAGAAAATACACACATTCCTTGTTTGGAAATAGTAACAAAATGAGCATAGCTTGTAAAGGGGTACAAATAGGTTCTCCAAAATAATTCTGAACATTCCTCTTAATCATCAATACAATTAACGTAGCTTTTATCTAAAGCTGCTTGTTTTTTTTGAGTTGTCTTTCTCTTGGAATCCAAAATCAAAAAGGTCCCCAATTAAGAAAACATTTTCTGTTGTGCTGAATTCATGTTACCGTACTGTGAGCTCTGACATTTTGTTTCTGTGGTAACCAAAATCAGCTGATGAGTTGGCATGGCAACAGAAAAGATGTAATCCCAGCAGACACACTCTAATCAATGCCCCCAGCACAGATGGTCTCCGGAGGATCAACAAGAAAGGGGCTGGCAGGCATTCAGCAAATCACGTGCTAGCTCGAGACTAGGCCAGGAACAAGGGAACTAAAAAAGAACATTTCTCAAACTAACCGGTAGATTTTTAACCCTTTCTTTCTTTGAATAATTGTAAAACAGGATTGACCACATAGCTGTGTACTATAATGAGCCCTATATGGCTTTTATGAAATAAAGGTCTTTTTTTTTCTGCAAGAGGGTTTATTTAATTTTCTTAGTCTTTATGCTTAAACAGTATGCATGAAATAGGACTTTTAGATTAACTGTTAGAGACAGACCTTTGTGTTTTCCTTAGAGACACTGCATATATAAGTTCATATTAAAGCAACAGGATAATACACAATGATCTGGTGAGAGTCGAGAGAGAAGGGAAGGAGTTCTGGGACGCAGCGTGCCACACAAGCTATGGTGAAGGTGACAGACTGCCAAGAACACACTTGAGCTTTTGTATAGGAAAGCCAGTGGTGGGACTCCTTACCACTTTTTTATACAGTAGTAAATAATCGCATCATAAGTAACGGAGAATCACAAAACCCAGGCCTATGTTTGCAGAGGTGATGAGGTTGTCCAGGAATGACCGTCGCTATTGTCCAAGTGTGCAAAACCTAAAACTAACTCCAAGAATGTAGCCTACAGGCAGCATCTGCCAATGATCCCATCTTCAAATCTAAATATCACTCGGGGGTTTTGACTCTGGAAAAACTTGATACTTGCTCTGCTGATTATTAAGCCTTGTTTTCTATTGGATTCCAACTTGAAAACATAAAAGAAAGGCTTTATATGTTTTAAAATTCTAATTACATATTCATCCATAATCTATAATGTTTCTAAGATCAGGAAATTGCAGCATGCTCACTTTACTCCTGAGAAATATTTAATATTACTGTTGATCATGGCTGTGGCTCGGGTTTGATTCACTAGTTGAATTTTCATAAAGCAACTCGGAACCACTGGGTCCATAGCTGTTGGGAGGATGAGAGTTCATTGGTGATGTAAATTAGGACAACTGAATGAGGCCCACAGGGAACATACAAAGTGATGCCAGGGACTAGTGGGAGAGAAGGAAAGCGCTGGCTTCCCAGTTCTTGGTGACACCGAAGGTCAGGAGCCCACCACTTTATGCTAAATAGCCACAGTGTTTCATTATTCAAAGACAAATAAATTTTAATTAATGTAAAAACACAAGAAAGATGATTTGGGTAATACAACAATCACAGAAAAGAGAGAGAGAGAGAGAGAGCGAGAGATAGAGAGAGAGAGAGAGAGAGAGAGAGAGAGAGAGAGAGAGAGAATCCTACCAAATTAAAAAAAAATTAAATATGTATATTATCACCTGGGCTAAGTTCTTATGACTAAATTACCTTTCTGAGAAAGTAATTTTTTCATCACAGTATGGAGATACTTGTTATAGAAGTGACAAGCATTCCACGAGAGAATCTTGTAAGATGAGTGGTCCAGACAGTTAACTGCTGGTTGAGGCCAAGGGATCTGGGTAGGTGGGGCCGAGGGAGAGGTGTGCAGCTAGGCCTTTCCCCCACAGCCCTGGGTGCCTCAGGGAGGGGGATGCTCCAGGAAAAGACAGGGTGCCGCCAGAAAAACCTTAGTTTCTTGACGGAAATGAACATAGCACTGTATTCATTCATCAGAAGAATGCTGCTCTTCGTGATCTAAAAGAAGTCTGGAATGTTCAGCATTCTACCTTAAATCAACTAAATATATATTTTTATAGGGTAGTTTTAAGTCTTAGAATAAAGAAAATTAAGTATGTAAAAGACTTGCTCTACACATACTTTTACTTTCAAATGCTAACAATGTTAGAAGTAACTCCTTAATTATGGCAAAGCTTTTTAAAATAATCATGGATTTTTTTTTAAAGTTAAAGCATGAGGATATAGTATTTTTTTTTAATTACCTGGGATAACATTAGGGGCAGAGGAAAGGAAAGAGAGAGAGCAGAGAGACAGAGAGAGAGCAGAGAGAGAGCAGAGAGAGAGAGAGCGAGAGCAGTAATAATGAAGCAGAAGAGGCTTTCTCTCTGGTACTCAGAGTTCATTACACTAGGAGGAAATGGGATGTGCGCCTCGTGAGCTGCACAATTACAAAAATGTTCTGTATTTCCTGCAGAAAGTAAAACAGGGAGAGGTCAAGCCACCATGCAGCTGCCACTCCTTTCCATGGAGTGAAACTGTTTCCCCAGCAGATATCCTTATCCAATGGGAAGCTTTATCTCTACATGAAAACTTTCCTCTCTGTCCAGTTGTTGAAACAAGAAAGACAAAAGCCCTGCTCCACCCCACACTGAAAATGTCCACTGTCAAAATAAAGACACTGGGTGCAGTGGCATTCGGTGGCTTGCTTTTGTGTTTCATGACCACACCTTTTGCCTTGGGCTGGGGACACCAGTGTGGGCACCAAAGAAGAGTAAGCTGCACCAGGGAAGATCAATGAATAAATGAGAAACATTTCATTCTTATTCTTGCAGCAAAACTACATAAGTAATAGGCACATCTTCAGTTTTATAATTTGGGCATTGTTAATTAACCCTGACAATTCAGTGTCTTTTAACTATAAGGAAAAGAACATCGCTGGTGTTATGTAGTAAAAGAGATAGTAGTTTTGTTATTATTAATACCACGAATTAGTTTCACAGTGAGACTCCGTCCAGATACAATGCAATAGTTCATCAAAATAAGCCTCCATGGAGCTGAGGGTGCATCTCAGTGGTAGCATATGTGCTTGGCACGTAGGAGACCCTGGGTTCTATCCCCGGCACCATGGAAAGAGAGAGCTGGCTCTGGGCCGATTCTATGACTGAATACTTGTTCTCAATGATTTTTCTACATGGGAGAGAACATGAAAGGATCATCTGTAGTGGTACAGAAAAGTTTTTGGTGAAGGCAATATTGAATATATTGGGTTTCTGCACATGGCTAGGTCATAGGTGTGAAAAGTTTAGAACAGTTTGAATTTTTCCCTCTTTCGCTTTTCACTTCACATATTTTGTAAGGCTTTGACTTCTGCGGCAAACACTGTACTGTCCGGTCTGCCATTTTTCCTCACTCTTACAGCTAATCGTGTCTCTACCTGCTCATCTGCTGCCTGGCTGGTTTGAGTATTTACCACCCACAGAACCACCGAATGCCTGAGGATCTGGGAAACAAGCTCTAAGCTCCGAGTTCCCCAACTTCATCTGTACATTTTCCTCATTTGTTAAGTTTGAGTTTAGTTTCCTCTTTCTTTCTTTCTTTCTTTCTTTCTTTCTTTCTTTCTTTCTTTCTTTCCTCCTTCCTTCTTTCCTTTCTCTTTCTCTCTTTCTTTTTCTTTCATGGTTCTGGGTAACAAGCCCAGGGCTTTATCACTTAGCTACATCTCCAGCCTATGTTTACTTTTGATTTTGAGACGGGGCCTCACTCCATTTATAATTTTTAAAAAAAAATAACAGAGCTCAAATATTCTCTCAGTGGTAGAAGACTTTTTGCCAAAAACAAAACACACACAAAAAACCAAAGAGACCGAAAATTCTTATTTATCTACTGAATCTGTCTTCCTCCCAGGTCAGAGACAGCCTGGCTTGCTCTTGCTCTTGCTCAGGATCAAACGCTTGAGTCTTAAAACAGGGTTCACCAAAAATAGCTAGTCAACACGTGTACGCACACACACACACACACACACACACACACACAGAGAGAGAGAGAGAGAGAGAGAGAGAGAGAGAGAGAGAGAGAGAGAGAGATTCTCTTATGGAGCCAGAAGTATCTGAGACAATAGATCAAAGTTCCAGAAGAAAATCATCATCACCACACTTTGCTTTACCCAGAACAAAACCATTTTTGTCCCGAGGCTGGCCCTTACCTTGGTAAACATGGGCTTCCCATGCTGAGTGACCATGGCGCACTGGTCGCAGTCCACTGTGATGGATGAGTTGTGGTAGGACTCTTTAGAGTGTTTGAGAATGTAATACAGGTCAGTCACCCCTCCTTCAAACACAGTGCTAAAGTAACGGGGGATGAGAGTCCTGCCAATAGCTGAGAGAGAAGAACAGAGGCAAACCGTTAATAAACTTACACCACGCCTGACTGCAGCCAGATGCAGTCAGCTCCAGAAACCATGCCAGGAAGTAACTGTTCTTTCGAAACAGCCACAAACCTTACAGGTTGTAGCTAATAAAGTACAATCCACAACTATTCATAAAAATTGTAGACAGTCATGTCTCCAGGTTTTGTGTCCACTAAAAGCTAATAGAATCAGAGCTAATACGTTAAAAATAACGGGGAGGAGATGCATTCTTTTTTTTTTTGGAACCTCATATATATTTCTATGGGAACATGACTTCAAAAGCCAAGATCCATGCAACCTATTGGATTTTAAATATATCATTTATAGGGTAAATATGCAATTCTGCTTTTAAAAAAAAATTTTGAGTTGTAATAATATCAATTGTAGTACCCCAAAGCTTTGTCATTTGTGAAGCATTTTGGCATTTTGTCATTCCGTCTCCAGAACAATCTGAAGACAGCATAGGATTGAAACCTGAAAAGGTTATTATGAAAAAAAAAGCTTTTTGCATATTTCAAAGTCACAAACAGGTATTTGGGTCTCTGACTCCAGATCTGCAAACATCGAAACAGGTGTACTGTTCAACTAAGTTTCAAACTGCTTCAAAGAATGGAAATCTTTAAAAAGTACCCGCATCTCCTTGAGCAAAGAGGTCCCCAGCTGTGGAAATGCTGATCTCACTGTCTGTTTTGGGGCTGGGTAAAATATCTCTCTAAAACAACAGGGCATTTTGTGAGAACTTGATACCTTCCACTTGGTTTAAACGGTCTCTTTCATTCCTTGTGTCCAACCCTGGCCCATTTTAGTTTGAGCAATCGTGTGAGCAGTTGGGCCTTTCTGATATACAATGCTGAGAAAACCTGAGACAAGCCCTGGCTTCAGTACTCATTTGAAATCCTCTTATGCTAGAAATCCCAACTCACTATATCAGGAATTTTGCCCACGATTTTAAGGCAACGGCCTAAAAGCACTCTCAAGTGGTCCAAGGTTTTTAATAAATCTTTTACATTTATGTTACAATACCTCCCAAAGACAAAAATCATACTTAAGATAAGCTACCAAAGAGATCTGTAGCTAAGAAAGTCATCTAATCATCACTTGAATGTTTTAAAATACTTAATTTTGTTTTAAAGGAATCAGTGTTAATCCATTCCACATGGATTTCAAAAAAGTCCGTACAAAGAGTGTATTCTACAAAACTACTTTCTTGAATGTTCTTTAAGGAATATTGATATAGATGAGTAGTCAATTATTTACATACTTGTTATTGCTTATTTGCTACAGATAGGGGAAAAAAATCAACCAATTAGGATGTGTGGAGTACTCCAGGCTCTTCAGCCTGTGATTCCCAAATCGTATTTGTACATGTATTTTCTAAATATTTCCTAATACTGCATGCTCATTCTCTGACTACAAAATTCAAAGGTGAGTAATTTGAGTACACCCAAGTCTTAAACATATGCATAGCTGATATTATAAGAGAAAACTTTGTTACGCTAAAAATCTTATTGTACCTCACTAAACAGATAAAATTAATTGAATACATTTCAAGTATTCTAACTTAAAGCTGATTTTCGTAAAACAGCTTAAGTCGTTTCACAATTTGGGATCTGTACTGTTGAGAGTAAATACAAACCATACAAATGCAATGGAAGGCTGAAAATATTTCACTATGACACCCAAGGAACTGTCACGTAAAAGCTTATAGCAAAGAACCACCACGTGGATTACTCACCACGAATCTTACACAATTTAATTCCTTTATACTACTGTTCGCTATGTATTAGTGCCACTTTCATTTCCAGTATAAGAAACAGTGAAGGATATAAAACTTTGAGATTTCTTAACTTTAACTCTTAACTTAAAGTTAACTTAACTTAAGTCTTTAATTCTTAATAACTTCTCCAACCCCAGAAAATTACAACCTAAAAAGTAAATATACTTAGAGGGAAACCCAGCTTTGCTTCACTGGACAATATTTAGCACTCTAGGAGATCACTGTGGATACTGGGGGCTTTGTTTTAGTCACATTTCCTTTATGGAACTGCCCCACCACCTTCCCACAGGCCGATGGGGACCATTAGTCACAAAGCTCCACCATTCTTGCTCGCGGTAGGCTGCTACTCTGGTGGCCCCAGTGAACCAGGGCAACGGTCCAGGCCTGGGTATGTGGTCTCCTCTCCATAAATGTGGGTGGGCCCTGCAATCTGCTTTTATTAATAGGATGGAGCATAACCACAGAATGTCAGTTTCGAGTTACACCTTATAGTCCTGGAATCTTCCTTTTTGCACTTGGGGCGAAGTCAGTTCCTACGTGCAAAGTCCAACTACTTGAAGGTTGTCAAACTTTCAGAAACCCAACCTAGCCACGTGAGAGGGTCACACAGAGGAGAAGGGGGCTTCCAGACCATAGCCAACAATGAACTTCCATCTAACATTCAGCACCAGCTTTCATGAGGGAGACCATCACTGGAGCGAGTCTGTGAGCTCTAAATAAACTGCTTCAAGCTGGCGCCACCGGGAGCAGTGATGAGCTGTCTGTGATACGTCTTGCCCAAATTCCTGAAG
>PVKB01002549.1:90211-270921 GCA_004027205.1 Ctenodactylus gundi
TTTTATCCCCCCCCCCCCCCCCGAGATATTTTGAGTCAGGCTGCAGTCATTTGCAGACGAAGGGAGTCTGATTAATGCTGCCCTGTTCCGACATGGAATGGGATAGCAAATAGGGTGGAGAATGAAAGGGGGGTGAGAAGAGCCAACTGCAAGTGGTACCAGTCTGTCTCAGTGCAACACGTGGTATGAGGAGCTGCAGAAAGAGTTGTAAAGGGTGTCAGAAACTACATTTCTTCCCCATCGCTGCTATAACAAATTACCACAGACCTAGCAGCTTAAAATAACACAAATGCATTATGTTATAGTTCTAACGGTCAGATGGATATGGGTCTTGCTGAGCTATCTAAAGGAGTGTCAGCAAGGCCAAGTCCCCTCCTGGTGGCTTTCGAGAAGAATTCATGTTCTTGTTTTTCCAAGCATCTGGGTACCTCCGTGATCCTTTCCCCATCTTTAGACTCAGGAGTGACAGCAGTCAGGGACTCTCTGGGTGGTCTCTGACTTCCTTTCTGCCTCCCTCTCTCACCTGAGGACCCTTGTGATCTCACTGACTCCACCCAAATAATTCAAGATAATCTTCCCATCTGGAAGCCCTTAACTTAATCAGCTCTACAAAGACTCTTCAGTCCTGTATATTAGTATCCACAGGTGCTAGGTGATTGGGCAAGAACATCATCTGGGGCCATCTTTCTGCTCATCACAGAGACTACCCAAGAGCTTCTAAAAGGCGATACAACTCTCTCTCACATACACACACACTATGCACACACGCAAAGTGCGATACATATATTGCATGCGGCGGACAGGCCACAGAACCACAGGAGAATCCTGTGAGCTTGCAGAAATCAGCCCTTTGCTCACCCATCGATTTTTCTTCTATAAATATTCACTGAGCCTGGAGTAGACGCAAAGCTCCTCGGGAGGTGCTGAAGGCACAAAGATTTTTCTTGCTGTCTTTCAACGCTGTTTCTATCTGGGGAGTGAAGCAACGGCTAAGGCTATGTAACATAATGTGATAATTGATAACGTTTTAACTACAGGATTTGTGATTCTGAACTTTTTACCTATATCTTCTGGCTTCTGAGTTCAATGTATAGTTTGCTGTTTGTGAAGTATTAAGAAAATGAACACACTTTGCTGCAGCTACTCATGCAAACGCCTGGAACAGTCTCACACGGATGTCTTTACGTCTGGGAGCATTCCAGACTGAGATTCAGTGGCCTCCTGACTCCCCGCCACACCAATATTGAATCATTTTCATATGCTAAACTGACACTTTACAATTATGCTAACACCTACAATTAAAATGATTCGAACATTTATACGCATAAACCTACATGAAAGAGATTATATCTTCATGATCCCTTCAAATGTTCTTGGAGTAAGATTAAGATTATACTAGATTATAAGAGAGATCCCCTTTTTCTAACACATCTATGGAAAAGCTCCCACAGTATAGACAGCTAGAGAGCACAGGATAATTGCCGGCTGGGTAAGTGGAATTTACTACATTTTTTACTTACATGTTTATGAAAGAGAAAATGGGTATCATCCACTGAGTTATTTTGGAGCTTAAAGTTTTTACATAATACTCTACTTTGAAGGTAAAAATAATTAGTTCAGAAATAGCTAAAAACACAGCCAATTTGGATGTTGGATGTTGTTCAAGTTCCTGAGCAAATTTTCAGGGTTCCCTTTTGTTCTCTGCCTTCTCCACTCCTCAGAGGTTCTTGCTATGCACGTTCAGAGGAGGATGGTGTGTGGTGGCTGCATCTAGCTTGTACCTCTTGGTAGGTTTTACTTGTGAGTATTAGGACATCCAAGATTACTTGTAGATACCAGCTGAATTTTCCCCCATGTAGAAAGTCTGTGTAACTTTCCCCAAGCAGAAAGTCTTCCTTTCAGAAAACTACCTCTATTAGCAGTTATGAAATGCTTTTCTTAAAGTATTAAAAATGTGGAAGATAATTCCCATGAGAACATTGCATGTGGAAAACAACCACATGGGAAAATATTGCAACTGGTGATCAGAGTGCAAAATTAAAATAGTAAATAAAAAGATTAAAACATAAACCTCATGCGATTGTGGTGAAACAGACATAAGCAAATGTTTTTAGAAATAGCAATTACTCCTTGGACTGTGAGCTGCTGATTCTCTGCAGTCTTTTAGGTGCAACTTTAAGCTCTTGGCAAATATGCTAACTGAACTGAAAATCTAAAGTTCAGGTCTTGATTTCTCTGAAGGTTTCCAAGTCTTTTGAGAAAATTCGAGCTTTTGGGTTTGAGGCTATCACTTACTATTGTAAATACTTCTAGTTTTGATTTTCTAAGGACAATTCACTAAAAAAAGTCAAGAATTGAATTAAAATAGAAACCAAGAGGAAGATACCAAGTGTTTATTAGTACTCCCAAGCACTTGGCCATGAGTTAGTTAATGATTTTCTAACTCCAAAGAAAGAACTACACAACCTCACCTTAGTATTTTCAATTAGGCAACATTAATTATATTAGATAACTGATTATCCTATGATAAAAACTTTCCAAAACATGATAGTAGATAAATTGAAAATCTGAATCTCTGTAGTTTCTATAGTTCTGCTGAAGCTGATGGGCTTCAGAAACCTCCGTGGAAATCCCACTACGGAGGTTCCAAATCAGTGAAAAGATTCATTAAGCTTTCGACTTATCTGTATTCAGAAATCAATGGAGGCATTATGCTAACATGTAAATGAAAGTGATCCTAACTGTGATAAAAACAACACTGGTGATTTCATTTATGATAAACAACTATTATAAAGAGTCAGAACAGTGCAAATAAAGCTTGCTCTCTGTTCCTACAGAACTTCTCACCAAGCACTTCTTAGCACCATTATCCCACTAAGTCAGGACAGCGAGACATGAGACTTGTTGCGGATCCCTCTGGATCCCTACTGTTCACCCCTGGCCTGCCACACAATGATGAATGAAGTGATGCAGGACATGCACGAATTCTCAAGTACCAACCGGTAGGCACGTACCCCACAAGCCCTTCACATCTAACACCGTCTAATCCAACCCCATACTCCAACACATTCTGGTGATTTAGAATCCCAGTTCTATTAGTCGTCCTACAGGCCACTATTCTCAGGTGTGGGCTTTTTATGATAAGCAGAACTCTTTAGCCCTTAGTCTAAGGTGCTTATACCACATTGTGCAGAAGTCCACAGCAACAGATGCCCCCTCCCAGCAATGTATGGCATTTACAGCCCTTTCTTCCCCTCTACAACACGTCTATGCCCTCGCTACTGAGAGGTTCTGGAGATGGTGCAGGGCCAATGGGAAGATACTGAGAGTCAGGAGATCCAAGCCAAAGGATGGATAGACTTAATCAGGTGTAGAGGGGAAAAGGTGACAAAAGTGGTCCAGCATGGGACAGTATGGGTTCCAAAGAGGATGGTATATTACCCATCATAGGAGCTGCTACCCAGACAGGGGAAGGGGAGTTTATAAACCTTAACAGATCTTGTCTGGATGAGCTGCTTCATGATGTCAATGCAATTTTTCTTTTCTAGTTATTGAAAGTGCATAATGTAGTTTATATGTAGTAGATTTACTTCTGCTCTTTATGTTTTTTAGGTTAACATTTTCATAGCTATACTTTGCTTTTGATTCTTCAGGATGAGCCTTCAACTAATACGATTACATCAGAAACAATTGGGAGGAAGGTTGATTCCAATCAAATTTACCAAGAATGAGTTGGCAATTTTTAAAATACCCAAGCTTCCTATATAGGATATAAAATGAGTGTTCATTTGTTTAAATATTCTTGTAGAATTCTGTAGTAGATTTCTAGAGTGTTAGATATATAAATACCTTGCATTTCTTAAAATGATTTTTGAAGAGTTATATTCAATGGTCATTTTAAGTTTTAAAGTATCCTTTTATTTGGAAAATAGATACTTTCCTGAATACTTTTACTAATAGTAAAATTTTTTTGAAAAAAATTAAATTTTCTAGGTAAATACCTGTTTGCTATATATTGAAAATTTTGATCACTTTCCAATTTCCAATGTATTGATTTTTGTTTTATTTCCATTTTAGAAGAAGACTCTCAGAATAAACATTAATTAATATGAAAGCTGATATTCTTTTTCCTCAATTGTTCAGGAAAGTATTTGTAGGATTACAGAAAATGCTATGTGTTGATTTGAGAGCATATTACTTGCTATGAAAAGTTAAATACATCTAATCCTTGTTTTTTTCTTTTCAATCTTGATAGATGTTTACATTCATCAAATATAATTTCTGTAACTATCGGATTGTTTAATTTTTCTTTAAAAAACTACTATTTCCAAATATTAAAACAATTTTTGTACTTTGAGTACAAACGTTACTATCTTGTGTACACACATATTCTTATATTTTTGCACATATTCTACATAAATTTAACTTCAATCTATGTATCTTTTGGGAACTACCAGTATAAAGCAGTGCTCTTCATGAGCCATTGTACTGGGTACTAAATTAAAAAACAACATAGCCAGAAAAGACCTTAAGTGTAATTCCATTTTCTAAGGTGTCTACAGATCTTGAAACGCACCCCTAGCAAAAATCATTAAAAAATAACATGTTTAGTGTATTTAACTATTCAAGTAGCAATGCTCTTAATTCACAGGAATACTGATTAGCTCCTGATTAGTAATTATGAGTGGCACTTAACCTACGTGGAAAAATAAACTACAAAATACTGACAAGTATTTTATAAATGTAATTGGGTTAGCCTTGATTATATTCTGCGTGCTTATTTTATAGGAAAGGAATGAAGCCAGTGGTCAGAGAAGGAAAACTCTGCAGCTAATTGGGGTTTAGGTGGGAAAAAAAGAAAGGTTGTTCTTTATGATCTACTAATGTTGGTGTGTTTCTAGGTCACAACTTTACTGCATTACTTTTTAATTGCATAAGTAAAACACATGCAAAAAATTAATGCATTGTGGTTGCAAAGAAAACACAATTATGTATATTTGCACATATCTATGTCCAGTTATATGTTCTATAGAAAATATATGGTTCTGTGTGAGTGCCTTTTGTTTTGTTTCAATTTATATAAAGTTATTTAATGTATCTATACAAATCTTGCCTTTTAAAAATCAGTACTACATTTAGAAGCCTTAACCAGGGCGGTGAACTGATTTTAAACACTGCATCTTACTCCAGAGTACAGCTGTTTCTTCCATTGTTTAGGAAGAAATACTTTCTAAATGTCAGTCCCTTCCATGATAAGGGACATACAGAATGTTTTAAACTTTTTTTTTCCAGCAGCACAGACACTGAGAAGGGGCAATGATGAATATTTTATTTTACAAAGTATGAGAGATTATCCTCGGCAGTGCTGTTACCAATTTACTCCCTCCCCTGCGCGACAATGCCTACCTACACCCACTACTTCGCCAACATTTACTATCGTCAAATACTCTTTTTCTTTTCTTTTCTTTTCTTTTGTGCTTAGACTGCAGAGTGTGCAAGTGCAGATTTTGCTCTAGCTGTCTCGCATCCCCTAGGCGATGACACGAAGTAGTTCACTAAAGGCACCCAGTCCTGTGGTTGAACTGCCAGTGAATCACCTCGGGTAACCGTATCAGGCAGTTCTCACCCCAAACCCTCTGACCTTGCTAAATGGAAAAATGCTCCAGTTGATACAAGTGGAAAAATTCTACTCCTTAATTTTTCAAAAGTGCCAAATTTTCCCAATGCTTATGAAATTATTTCAGCATCATTTGCCAGGTCTTCTCAAACTCAAACCATTGGGGGTGCAACACACATCACTCAATTTTGTGTTTCAGTCTCAGCACAATTTGCCTGGGTCGGAGAGAGGCAAACGTACGTACGTGTGTGTGTGTGTGTGTGTGTGTGTGTGTGTGTGAGAGAGAGAGAGAGAGAGAGAGAGAGAGAGAGAGAGAGAGAGAGAGAGAGAGAGAGATCTGGAGCCTAATCTAAGCCAGGACTCAGAGCAGCCCCTGGCGATTCCAAGGGCGGTGAGCGGAGATGTCCTTGCTGCAGAGGCAAGTCAGATGAGGCTGACCAGGCCATTTCCCAGGACTGGAAATCATATCAGACATTCCTTCTAAGGTGTGAAGAGGGCGCTGACACGGACACTTAGAAAACATGACCTTTTCAAGGAGATTTTGAGAACCAAAGAAGGGTTTGTAGCCCTGAAGTAACAAACCGAGGGGGTACACTCTCGCTTGCACTTGTATCTCCACTCTAAAATCTGGGGTGTCCGCATCCCTTCTTTTTTATTTTACCCAAGCTCCTAAGCATCCTCAAGTTTCAGTTATTGCATTCTGTCTGCCGGATCCTCACCCTCCTTTTCCTTTTGAGTTTTCCATTGTTTTCTTTGTACTTAAAGCTATTCTGAACTTCAGTGCTAGCTAGTTCTATTGGTGCATGCCTGTAAATCCCAGCACTCTGGAAGACTGAGGCAGGAGGATCACAAGTTAGAGCCTAGCCTGTACAACTTCTTTTGCAAGGCTGTTTCACAGCCAAAAGTAAAAAAAAAAAAAAGGTAAAAAAATTTTAAAAAATTGGGGGAGGGCTGGGAACGTAGTTCAGTGTGAAGGCCCTGGGCGCGATCCCCACTGCCATAAAAAAACAATCAGATAAATAAATAGTAGGCACTGTGTTGTTCAGTCTTCACTCGTGTTCTAGCTGTACTACTCAGTCACACTATGACCTTGAACAAATAATTATGCTCTATAAATTCTAGTTTCTCCATCTGCTGAATGGGACTGCAGTAATAACTGTGTCAGTGGGTAACCTGTTACACTCATTCTCGTGCATGGATACCATTACATGCATGTTAGGTCTTGCTACATTTCTCATACTATCTTCACACACAGAGATTTTGGGACTCACCTTTCTGAATTGTAAACATCAAGTTTTATTGTCTTGTTCCCAAAGGCAGAGAACATTTCGGTATCACAGCACACTTGCGATGCGAATACCTACTTAGGAGATGTTTGGCAAACGAATGAATGCGACTCTTAGCACATGTGTTTGAACAGTCTGCCAATGTCAAGCCTGTTAAGCGAACACATCAGTTTTGAATACAGAGGTAAGGAGGCTTGTGCTCAGGGCCAGAAAACCAAGACCACAACTTAGCATTAAAGTTTGAGTTTTGAAAAAAAAAAAGTAGGTAGCCTTCCACTTGAGATTGCTCAGCATTGATAGGGCTTCTTCATGTCTGTGAATTTATAATTCACAAACACCCAAACTTCCTATTAAGTACACTTAAAAAAAAAACAGGACTCCAAGTCAGCATGCTTGAGGAGTTTTATAGGGACACTAAATGTCCTTGGAAATGAGAAGTAGTAGAAGGACTGGGTTCACATTCTGAGAAAGTCCTTGGGGGATGGTGCTTCTGACCCTTAGATCGTGACTATTAGGAAAGAAGCAGCCAAACTGACAGAACTGAATGTTACGAGGGCTTCCTGGAGGCAGGACATAGCAGCTCTACTGTGTCCACTCTTGTCCGATGAACTGCTTGGATGTCAACTGCTGGGCTCAGGCGTTCTACATGCAGATTCTCAGCAAAGCAGACGGCTTTCAGTGGGAGAAGACAGTCTCTGAATGCCACGTAGGTTCTGGAATGGCCTAAGGGCCTGAGCTTTGGTATCTAGAAGCTAGTGCCCATGCACAGTCACTAATGCCAGTCTTGAACTACACGACATACAGAATGCCCGACTTTCTACCACAATCCCATGATCTCATCTGTTCACAAGGTGGGCACTGTGATTCAATATCTGAGATAAAAGGACACTTCTGGACTCTGTACTCCATCACCTCCAAGGGGAAAGGGGACCTTCTGATGGAGACATGGGAGTGCTAGACACCTACTGGGTCTCAGAAATAAAGAACTGGGCAGCTGCATCAGAGTGGGCAGAGCTCTGGCCTCTCTCAGGCTCCCCGTGCTCTCTCCTGCTGCTCCCCCAGGAGTGGGCCATAGCAGCAAGTCCACCCAGCTCTGTCTTTAGCAGCTCTATGATCTTGGGCAAGTTGCTGAATCACTTTGGCCTCAGACTTATCACCTGAGAGATGGGGAGTGGAACGGTACCAGCCTTACAGGGAGGTGTTCAGGGTATAGTTGACCCTCCTAATTCATGAGGGACAGTCTCTAAGGCAACGGCAGATGCCTGAAACCATGGATAGTACCAAGCCCTAGAAAGACAGACAGATAGACAGATAGATAGAGACATATAGAGATAAATATATGTCATGTTGTCTCCATTTATACTTATCTATAGCAAACTTATTTTTTAAGTTAGGCACAGTGAGAAATTAATAATAAATAATAATAAAATATAACAATTACAATATCCTACAAGGTATTTCCAAACTTGATTTTTATTATGTATGGCAAGTTTTGGGATACCCTGCCTATTAAATTGGTCCTTGCATAACTTTCTCAGAGTATTTGTTTTATCTCATATATGATGACATACTAATCCTGAGCAAACTGATTTTTATATTATATTATAATTTTTACATATATATTTATGGTGATCTCTGGAGCATGTGAATATAATTGTTCTCAAAACATTATACTCACTATTTTTGTGATGATATAAGATGATACAGTGCTTACATGATGAGATAGTCAGGTGAATGTCATGTGTGTTGTGACGTGACGTTAGGCTGCTATGTAAGGGATGTGAAAATAAAGCACTGTGACACTGTGACAGTCAACTGATAACCAAGACAGTGGCTAAGTGACTGGTGGGAAGGTAGCATATACTGCACGGATATATTCACAAGGGGAGGGGTCATGCTCCAAGTGGGTCAAGGTGGGTTGCTGTGAGATTTGATTATGCTACTCAGAAGAGTGTGTAATTCAAAACTCATGAATTATTTCTGGAATTTTCTATGTGATATTTTCAAGCTGCAGTGGGCTGCGGATAATAGAAATCACCGACAGCAAAATCATGGTTCCCTACCTTACTTACTTAATACTACCACTTTACTTACTTTCCAGGTGATCTTGAAAATTATTTAAAATAGACAAAGAACTTAGCCAAACTCCCAGGACACAAGAGCATTACACTGATAACACCAGCTAGGGATGCACAGGGAGAGCCTTACATACAACAAGCATGCAATTATTGCTTACTTAAGGAAGGAGCACCAGTTCAAATACAGATATCCCATCAAGAATCACATAAGCCTAATCCACATTCTTCCCTCCACACAGAAAAACAAAACAATTCTAAAGATTTTCAGAATAAACTTGCAAGGTAGCTGTGCTATAGGAATCTGAGAAAACGGTGCAAGCACTCACACCTGACTCTCTCTCTTTGTGGCAAGACCAGCACTAACTTTATTAACTTATCTGCACTTCTTGATGCTCCCAAGATTCCAAACACTAGAAACAGCCGGACAAGGTAACCTCAGTACATTTCTTCCATGTGTCTGTTGTTATTTTTCTCAAGTCTTTAGAAATGTTTGGTATGCTTTCTGCAGCTGTGTTTGAATGACGGCTAGTGTGTACCTTGCCACTTTAATAACAGCTCTTCAACATTCTCCGTCTCTTCCTGCCTCCCTTCCTCTCTGTTTCCCACTCCTTCATTCTTTTTTCTTCCCTCCAAGGCTTTTGTTATGAGAATTTTGCTCTCTCCTTAGAGGGAACATTTTAGCAGCTCAGGTTTATGGCTACCGTAAAGAAGAAAGTTTGAAAGGCAAAGCCGGACGTGATCCTCAGCTTTATAACAAACTCCTGTCAAAACATAACAAACCACAGCCAGACATGAGCCGCAGTGACAGGATGTAAGGCCATAAAGATGATGGAGATCCGACGGGACAGGCATTTTATAGAAACAAACACCTTCCTGACAAACAGATAGGGCGAGCGCAACACTGAACACCCTCCCCGGGCATCCCTCCCAAAAAATGGTTGGAAGAAATAAGGACAAAAACATAAAATTCAAATGACAGCCCAGCCCAAGAAGATAAACCTAAGGCACACAAAGAATCCAATTTTGCTAAATCAAGCCGACATCTCCTCCTGACTTTAATTGACCTCAGTAAGCTGGAATCTGAACACCCATAACAGTAAGAAGTGGTCACACCCAGTGGAGAAGCAGACCGCCACCGAGTAGGGGCTGAAGACTCACTCTTTCAGGAAGAAGGGGCTCCGCGCAGGACGTGAAATCACCCATTTCACGGGGAGCAGTCAGCAAGGAGCCACAGGGAGACGCGGGGTTAGGCATCCCAGAACCTTCTAAGGTCTGGGTCCTGCACTGCACCCAAACGCTATCTCCGGTTTCCATGTGATGGTCGCTGTCGGAAAGACATAGCCACAGAGAAAGGAGGCAAAACTTATGTTACGATGAGAAGACGCTCAGGAAAACTTCTCCCATGAAATCAGCAGCGGAACAAATGCACGAAGCATCACGCTCATCTCCGTTTGGGGAGCCCTTTAGTTAGAAGGAAGACGGGCTGTCAACAATCTCCCTACAGGCGACGTGGCTTTGCTTTCCCAAATATTCACTCAGGCCGCTCTTCCTCCTTTTCTTTTGTGTATAGTTCCTTCTCTTTTGAGCACCCAGCCTGAAAACTCCTTCTCCCAAAGTTCCTTTTCTGATTTCCACAGGCCAGACTCCTGCAGATTCTGTGCGCAATCTATACCCCTCGGCTGTAGTATTTATTACACTGCAGTGGGTATCACCTTCGACCAAATTTTGGGTGAGGTTAAAAAAAAGATTCTCAGGTCTCATTCCCAACAGCATGCAGGTCAGCAAGACTGAGATGAGGCTAGGGCCTTACAATTACAACATGTATCCCAGACACTTGGCTTACGGGTGTACCTGAACCATACTCAGAGACCTTCCGCTTTATTTCAATTGTCTCTTCTTCTATTAGTATGCAGATTCCACGAGGAAAGACACCATCGTGGTCTTGTGCACTGTTTTATTATTAAGATTTGTCAGAACAACCAGTACCAGTGACAACCACCCCTCTGAGTATATACATACATGTATGTATCTGTATGTGGATGAATAATTATGCATGTACAAAGAGTGATCAGAAGTTATAGAGAATATTTAAATTAAAATTTATTATGGGAATTACACATTGCTATTAATACTACTTAAAATAATTCCTCTTGTTTCTAATATACTGATTCCATCATTTCTGCCACTTTCTGAATGAGATCTGGAAGTCCTCTATTCTGAGTATCTTTACAAGGTGTGATCAAGAAAATAAAGAATGCTGCTTCCATATGGAGATTTCTCAAAAGACTGGAAATAAATACCACCTTCGATCCAGTGACACCCTTCCTGGGAATATTTCCCAAAGAGATCAAAACGACACATAACAGATATATGTATACCCATGTTCATAGCAGCACAACTAACAATACCTAAAATATGGAAGACACCAAAATACCCATCAACAGACCAGTGGATACACAAACTGTGGTATTTATACACAATGGGATACTATGCATGTATGAAGTCCAACAGTGTGGAGGCTTTTGCAGGCAAATGGAAGAAACTTGAGAACATCATGATTAGCGAAGTGAGTCAGAAGCAGAAGGTGAAACATCGAATGGTCTCTCTGATATGAGAAACCCAGATCACAACTATCTCATGGAACTTAAAATGAAAACAAAGTGAACCAGGAGGGTAGGGTGGGGAGGGAGAGAAGGGCGGGTAGGGGGAGGAACAAAAGGAGAGTGGGAAAGCCCTTGTCTCCTTGACAAGATACGTATGTGCACAAAATGCTCAACTTCATTGTAAACCTTACATTTTGTGCTTATATATATCAATAAAATGGGGAGGGGGGAGAACGCTGCTTTCAAGCAACATTCAACAGGAAAGCAGGCTTGTGAAAACATAATGATGTATCTTCTCCCATCTTATTCACTGGATCTAGTATCATGAGTTTTCTGACTTTTCTTGAAAGTAACATGTCCAAGAAAGACACATGTTTTGAATTCGTTAAGGACCTTAAGCATAACTAAAGAAGTTTGTACTTTGGATCTGGAGTATACCCCCCAAAGCCTCATGCAACTACAGATGCTATGTACTGTTGGGAAACTGGGCCTGGCTGGAAGGGGCAGCCTGGGGCTTGACCTGGAGGGATGTGTATTGGTTTGGCCCTTCCTTTCTGACTCGGCTCTGTTCTGCCATGCCATGAGGAGTACTTTCTCCCTCTTCAGCCCCAGTCTTACCAGATGGTTCCATCATTTCCTGCCGCCTACTTATGAATGGACTGTGACTTTCTGATACTGTGAGCTAAAATAATTCTCTCCTCTCTAAAGTTATGGATGTCAGGTATTCTGTCCCAACAATGAGAAACTAAGACAACACTCACCAAAAAGACTTCCATAACTGCCTCCGAAAGTGGCAAGAATGATGGGATAAATAAGCTCCAAGTGAGAGGGAGTGTTTTGAGGGTGATTAATGTTAATGCATCATTTACTGTGAGATATTTTATGTATTCAAACATTTACTGTATTTTTTGATCACACACATATTTACTGAATGAACGTGAACTGCGGTTGGGAGATCATGGAGGCTGCTCAACAGAGGCCAACATGCAGTAGTCACAGCATGGAGAGCTGGCGATTGTGTCTCCTGGACTGCAAGCTTAACCCACACTGCCTCTATGATGTGTGCCTGAGGCAACCGATGAGCTCTTAGAAAGCAAGGACATAAACCAAACAAAGACTTCTTACTGTTCTCAGTAAGTAGAAAACATGCTGGCTGCTTTGATTCTGCTAGATACTCCACCTGGATCTCCCTGCCGGTAGCTCCACAGTGCGGACCCTCATCAAGGGAACTTGAGGTGCCAGGTGAGAACCTTCTGTAGTGACCTTTTGTGAGAAGACAAATGTTTCAATTTCAAACTAGTCGGACTATGGAGATGCTACACGGTGAGAGACAGCGAACTTAGGACGGGGTCTCTTCTCTTACTTTCCCAAACTGCCACATTGTTGTTAAGTGGCCACAGGCACCTAACATGTTAAAACACCACGGAGTGCAGAGCTTTACCCAGGGTTCCTTACAGTCCAGACCATGGATGGTGAATGTTCTGGGGATGAGGAATTTGCATCAATCCAAGAAGGCAATTCCTGGAGCCCCCAGGCCACCGTGAACATGTATGAACTGTGACCAGTGTGATCTCGTACAGTTTCAGGCTGTGGAGATACGAACTGTATCTCACTAGTGGACAATAGTTGTCAAGCGTATGTTTTACAATTCCCAGAACGGCCTTTTGTTTTTGCAAGCTGCTAGTGCATATCTGACCTTTTTTTTCTTTGTTGTACAGAATTTTGGAAGGTTTTTGTTATTTTTTTCTTTCCTCTTTATTTCCCTTTTTCTCTTTTAGAGAAGTTAATAGTAGTGAAAAATTAAAAAGAAAAAAATTAGGATAGCAAACAGAAGTATTATGAATAACCATTTTATCAGCATTTAAAAACGCACAGAGAGGATGCTAAATGCCTACTTCAGTATCTGTAGCTGACACTTGGAGGATCTTGGAATATGTCAGGTTGTGTTGCTTTCTTTGCCTGAATAATCTTCAAGATTGGGATCTGATTGACTTATCTTTCTCTAATCCCTTGTGGTCCAGAAGTTCTGGGAGGGAAAAAGCCATATTGAAATCGGTCATCTTTGCATCTTAGATGTTAGTTGCCAAGTAATTAATACATTCATTGATCATATTGAGTCCTGAACAGCTGGGAGACTGAGTCAACCAGATAGACTTGGAGTGAAATCAGGTAAATATGATCCAGGAAAAAAGGTGCAAGGGAAAGGTAGGAAAAATTAGGCAAGGAGACAGGTGTGAATTGTCAGAATTGTAAGAGTCAGACTTACAAGGGGAAACCAACAGGAAGCAAAGGCCAACACAAGGAACACAGGCAGAGAATAGGTCCCGAACACGCACCTGGGCCTGTGTTGCCAGGTGCAGTGTGTGCCTGACTTCTCAGGAGTGTTCCTGTTATGGGGATCCCCCGAAGCTGATAATACCCACGTCTCTCTTCGCTTCCTCACTTTTCTTGGGGATGTGGGGTGTGTGAAGAGTGACAGAATAGTAACAGAAAGTGTAATGTTTAGAAGGGGAACTTGGGTATGTGAGCCACGGCTCTTCTGCATTTCTTAGACTACAGCTCCACAGGAAATGTGTGGAACATTTCTCCACGCTGGGACCTAGTCCTCCATACTACATGGTCAAGCAGTGCTGGAGACAGGGTAGATACATCTACTTGCTCTGGGACTCAATATTAGTAAAGTCATTTGCCTCTCAATATAAGCCATGTTCTCCAATAACTGTTTATACCAGAATGATCTATGATATCCTTCATATCTATCATCTCAGTTTTTCCTCATTGGTTTGGAATCTAAGTATAAAAAGGTATCATTTATTGGAGCTGGGGTTCATGAATAAATAGTTTTCAGGAAGCAAAGAAATTGCAGTTCAATTCAGTTCTAGAAATATTTTCTACACACACACATACGTATGTTACTGTGTTGTGATTCAGATTACAGAGGTAACCAAGACAAGGTGTCAGTCCAGGCCAGAGTTATCTACACGGTGTTCTAGACTCAATACAGAGGACCATTTCTCAAATAAAATTCGAAGAAAAAAGTCAACTGCCTAAAGCTCGGATTATATATCTAAGCTCTAGCTGACCTGGCATGTCTGCAGCCCCCAGTGTTGTAATATAAAAATTCTGCCTTGGTCTGTCCAAGCCCCAGTGTCCAGAACAAGACTCAGCTGAGCAGATTATAATGGGTGGTTGATCAGATGGAGAGATAGGTTGGAAAAAAAATGAATGAATCCTGCAGATATGGGAAGCTGAGAAGGAGATAAAAAGTAAATAACACTCGCAAGCGATCATAGCAATAACTTGGGGTTGGAGCTCTCCCGAGGATTTGCTTCTAAAGAAATTATGTAAACTTGGAAAGAGGTTGTTGAAAATAATATGGTGGGCTTTTATTTAGATTAAGAACCAAGCTTCAGATGACAAGTAAAGACGTTTTGAAATAATGACAGATGATGATTACAAGGTAGGTGGAGGACAAATTTACACCAAAGGGCTCCTGCCACACCCTTGGACGAGTTTTCGTTGGTTCATCGGTCAGTGAATAGTCAGTGGAACAGGATAACTTCCTGCTTGGCAGCAAAGGCTACTTAGATTTCCCAGATGAGTGATCCAGGGACTGCACGGAGAACCAACGATGGTGCTCATTTAGACTCAGACACCCCAGATTGGATTAGATATTTCAAGGGGGGTGGGATAAAGAGGAAAACAGAAACTGTGAATGGCTGGCATCTAGGACGTACTCTGTAGCTATAGGCTGAGTGACATAAGTGAGCCAGACATGAGCTTTGAGTGTAATTCATAAGATGTGGTAGTGTTCAGAATTATGGAAAACAGCTACAGCTACCTCTGTTCCTTATTTCCCATGAACCGTTGAGTCTTCAGGATGCCTTGGGAATTAAAGACAAGACAGGAAGAATATCAGCTGTTGGTCAAATTCTTGTGAAGGTTTTAAGTGATAGGCTCTGGAGTTTAGCTTTTTCACTCACACTATAATAGATTTGAGCATGACAAGAGTAGACCTGGATTTAAATATTTCCAGTTTTAAATTTCTATGTTTTATTTAACAGCCCAATAGTGCTTAATTTACTCTGTTAATATTCAAGTTAAATCACCGAGTTAAATCACAGAAGAAATTTTGTAGTCTAGTGAGGGATAGAGGCGTTTGAAATGGAGAATATGTTCACATCTTTGCTTGCCAAGTCATTTGTCTTATTTTAGAATCTTATCAGAACTTGAACAAAGCCATGTCGTAATAAAGGTGTTGTCCTAAAGGTTGCGATCATATAAAATGGTCTACTTTCTGATTAACTCTGCACTCTATCAGTGACCAATTTTATTATGTTTATTATTCTGTATTGTCCTCTACATATGTGTCAGTTCCCAAAGACTGTCACTGTGTTATTCCAAAGCCAAACCTATGACTAGGACATAAGTTCCAAGAGGGAGGGCCCTTGCCTTTTTGTTCATGCCTGTATCTACAGCCTCCAGTCTATTTCCTGTATGGCCCAAGTACTTAATAAACATTTGCTAAATAAATAAATGATGACTGCTATGGATTCAGGAAAATAAATCTCATTGAGAATAACTAGAGGGAAAACAGGATGCGCTGAGTAAAAGGGACCAAGTGTTCTGCAGAGAAATGACATTTAATTGCTTTTAGGGATAGTCTTTAAAATAAATGACTATCAAGGTATTATCAATTTAAATAACACTTGGAGATACTTGAATAAGTCAATGTCACATTCATACTTAGTATATCACTAACACGTTTTAAAACTTGCTCATGGTGACATATATATTTCTTTCTTTTTAAAAAGAACTTAACATTACCACTTTCAAATCATCTCTATGGTTACTAGACTTTCCATTGCCCATCTGAAAAGCAAACTGGTTTTGATGTCATAAAGAAATAATTTAATGCGAAACTAAACTACTAAGATTCTGAATTCAATGTGTCTTAATACTAAAAATTTTATTCCAAGTAGTTAGCGTGACAGAAGTAACAGCTTGTCATTGCTCTCTCTCCTAATTCTTATCTCCCAGATTTCGCCTCACAAATGTGCTGATACTACGACTGCAACTAAAATAATGTCATTACAATTGTATTGAACTAGGGACTTTCATTAAGTGAGTAGATTTTAGCTGATACTCTAGCAAACCCACAAAACAACTACCTGAAGTAATAGATGTATTAATCTACTTCACTATAGTAACCTATATGCATCCCACAGCATCATGTTGTGAACTTTTAAATCCACATTTATTTTAACATTTATTTTAAAATATAAATACATAAAAATAATGTTAATAAGGATGAAAATTTCTCTTCACGTGCTAATTGTTCCCCCTTTTTGTCTCTTCCAATAATTCTCAATTACTTACACAGTAGCTAGCATTATTATCCTTTTAAAGACAAAAAATCTATTGTGTGTTTATAGGTAAAGAGATCGAGGCAAACAAAACTCACACATCTAGAATGTTTGACTGTAAAAATCAGTCAGGCATAGGTCTCTCTCTCTCTCTCTCTTTTACTGGGACTCCAGCCCAGGCATTTCACAGGACAATACTAAGTCACTAAGTTGCCTAGGCTGGGCTTGAACTTGTAGTCCTGCTGCCTCAACATCTCAAGTGCTGGGATAATAGTCCTGTGCCATTAGACCCAATTCTGACCCATCTCTTTTGTTGTATAGCTAAGACAATTATGTGTCCCTTGCATTTTGACCCAGATTGATACACAATTGAATCCCCCACTACACCCGGCTTGATGTCATCCGTATCTCAAATGAATAATGAAAGTTTTGCTAGATTTTGGGAATAGAGGCTCCAAAATGCAATTATTTAATTTTTAATATTAAAGAATAGTACTTCAAGGAGAATACACAAGTATCTGCTTGGGCTGAGTTCTAGGTCTGCTGCAGTAGATAGTCTTCCCTCGCCTCTGAGTTTGAATTTAGTCTTTTCTGACATCTTCTTGGAATTTCATTACTTTCCTTTGGTTAATTTACTCTTAAAAATAGCATTGTGAGAGCCCCTGACCCAGATGTGCCCAGTGAAGACACACCTAGATTCCCATACCACAGAAACTATGAGATAATAAATGCATGCTCACCAAACTGCTGAATTGTGATTTGTTTTTGTTTTTGCATAGCAATATTTAACTAATACACCAATCCAACCTGGTTAACTCTATTGAAGCTTGGCTACAAAGCTTTTTCTATGTGCTACACTGACCATGAGATATCTCATGTTTATTTATTTCATGATGCAGTCGGTCCTATTCTGGGCACCTAACCCAAACTTACCTTTCTGACCTTATGCCAAAATGGCGGCCCACAATGGAACATGGGGAAATAAAGGCTCTGAAGGCTGTGAAGGAGAGAAAGTGGAAGGGAGTTTGTTAGGAAACTCCAAGTGTTGAACTTCCTACTTGCCACAATTGTGTGGATCTAGCGAGTGGGACCCTAGGGACACACAGGCAGAGAACTGAGAAATAATGGGTCAGCGTGTGCTAGAGCATCCCTTCTGGGCTAGAATGGTGGGCAAGTCATTGCATACAATAGGGAAGTTTGGGGACTGCCCAAGATGATATCAAATTTTAGTGACTCCGAGTGAATTGGAACAGGCTACAATCACCTATGTGGGGATCCTTCCTCATATGTTAACAGTAGGGAGACAAGGGCAGGAATTTCAAAGCCTAAGAATAGCCATAGTAACGGCGGCACCGGGAACCTGTGTCATGTCACTCAGCTGGGTTTCTCTGTTAGTTTCCACTTGCACTGTCTTGGGAAAAGGTTTTGTGAAAATTCTAGCAAATCCCAGATTTTTGTGAAAATTTTAATGATCCTAAAGATGCTAATGAGAACCATGGCACAGGCAATTTTTCTAAAAGTTTTGGGTGTCTTGAAATCATTAATTGGTTCAGAATATTAAAGAGTGAGCATCAGTAGATAGCATTCCCATTGGAGTAGCCAGATAGTACCAATGGGGGAGACCCAAAGAAGAATATGACTATTAGAATAGGTACCCAGAGTCACCTTCACAGCCTCTTCTTCCTCAAGTGCCAGAGCCATGGCAACCTTGTGCCCTTTTAAAGGGAGAACTGTACCCTGTCTCCTTCAGGAACAGGAAGCTGCATGAGAGAGGTGTCAGGAGACCATTTCCACAACCAGCTGGTTTGGAGTGGGGGGTAAGCATGGTCAAGCATACATTTGGAGAGTGGAAAGAGAAAGTGGACAGCCCAATCTTGGGGCCTTGGGAAGAAGCAGGGGTAATAGCAGAGACATGCTGGTTTCTTGGAAGTCTCTAGACTAGTCTACAACCTTGATCCATCTCCCAGTCTCACGTCATCTTTGAATTTTGGAAGTTCTTCATAAAACAGTTCCCACCACCCACTCAGAACTCAAGAGAGACTCCATCTCATTGTCCAAGCACAGAGCTCGGAAGTGTCACATACTCTGACCTGCTTGTCCTGCCTAGCAATGCCACTAGGCATCCTTCGCTTTATTAGCCATAGAGCCCATGTTATACCTTCTGCCAAAAGTGCTGTTTCTTCCCGTATCCTTTATCTTCTTCCCATAACTATTATGGTTCTTGTAAACTCCTATATAACCTTCAAAGACCCAGCTCATATATTGTTCAATCCAGGCTGTACTATACCTAGTGATCGGCCTCCACCCTGATAACTCAGGCAGGCTCTGAACAAGACCATCTGTGTCTCTTCACGACATCAGGTATTTCCTCACACACAACATGCATCACGTATATTACAATTATCTGTTTTACGTCTCTTTTTCCTATGAACCGCGAGAACCTGCTACGCAGGGCCCACACGCCTGTATCCCAAGGTCACACCGTTATGTGGTCAGATATCTTTGAGATAAATAAATAAACATAAGGCGAGGGCCGGGAAGCAAAGGAACCCCACGTAGCGGGACTGAACATTCTTCCCCTGAGACATGGCCACCCAAGGGAGGCACAGAAGTCTGGCTGTCCGGGGACTCCAGACACATTCCCCCAAGGGGTGGGATGAACTGTCTCCAACGCTGAACACTCCGACATTGCACACACAGATGTGCTTTATGCAGTGCATTCTGCTTCTTTTCACTGTTCACGCACTGTTGAAGAATCCACCGTGATCCCTGTGCAGCAGGTAACAAAGAACGAGCCAGAAAGTCCTTGAGCTCTGGGTTACAGCCAGGGAAAGCGATACTAAACTCTGTTTCAAATGGCTTGGGTTTAGTGAAATTGAACAATAACATCTTGCCTAGCACTTCTTTCTTTAACTTTTAAACTCTCTTAAACTCTATGCAAATCAGAAACATATGGGTTACATTCTTCTGATTCAATTCATCAAAATGCTGTTTTGTGAGGATATTGTAAATTCCAGGGAGCCCTGGAAAAACTGCATTTCTGTATTTACTTCATGCCCTGAAAACTCCCGGTAGGATCCTGTAGCACAGGACAGTGTCACTTGCATTCTATGTTTCCCAGGGGAAGTTCTCCTTCCCTATGGCTGCTACAGGACACTGGTCTGAAGTTACCGATTTAGGCCCAAACTGATAGTGAATGTGAATTGGTTCTATTTGCTGTGCTCCTTCTTCCTAATGACTTCAGGATGAGAAAAGTGAATTGGGGAGAAGGCCCCTCTCAGCCTTCTTACTAGACAAAAAATGCTAGTCACTCTTCAGTAAGACAGATTTTTTTTTAAACATTAAAGAAAGTCTATCTTAAGTGTGGTCATTCACATCCTTGCCCTTTTTGACAGTCATGACTCCCACCAAGATGGTAAGTGGATTTCAGCTCATGAGTGAAATCTCAAGGGTTGGGGACCAATGCCTGAGATCTGTGTTAAGAACTCTAGAGTCAAGGCAAGGGTCACTTGTATTAGCTCCATGAGAAGAGTATCAAGGTTGATTTTTAATGTCTGCTTTGAACACAGGCCGAGAGGATGAAGGGATGCACACCATGTGTTTCCCATCCTTGGGTTGAGCTGAAATGCAATCTTGTTCTTGAGGGCTATTGAAAGGTGTGGGGTGTTTACACCTATACTAAAATATCATGGAGGTGATGCCTTTCAATTCTGGGGCTGAAGGCAAAGGAAAGGAAGAAAATCACTGCTGGGGTTTCCCCTTTGTTGCACCATCATAAAGCTCTTGGTGTTAATATGCCATTGGTAGCAACGGCACTGACTTTCGCTTGCACTTTCTAAACTCCACCAATTAGCCAACCTGGTAGCCAAATCTTCTGAAAATGTGTGAAGAGAGTAAATAGGGATCTAGGTATCTCTTGGGACCCAGGATGGGGGGAACACAAGAGATTAGTACACAGGATTGATGGCTCCTATTCTAGAAGCGCTGGTCTTTATTTCTCATGTCCCAGTTTCTCAGGTGTGCTGTAGGCAAGTGGAGGCCTGCACTAGTTAGTGGTCACTTGGGACAGGAAGGGACAAGACCTCTGAAGTTGCTATCTGCTAGGAATCTTTGCCAAGGGCAGGATTGTTTTATGCGTAAGCACATGCATGATAAAACACTCTCACAGATGACTAAAGCCTCAGGCTACATGAAGGTTAAATCCAGCAAACCATGACTGTCTTACCGCATTTTGCAGGTGAGATCACTGAGGCTCAGGAGCATAGGTGACCTGTTTAGAACTATGAGGTAAGCTAACGTGTGCCAGAAGGAATGTGACACCAATTCAGGAAACCTATATTATTCTCTGCAAGCCAGCAGGTATTTCTTCTTTTCTCCTAAACTCATCGGACCAGAGAAACAGTGGAGAGCCACAGACATCCCACCTAACAGGCAGTAGGCCCTGGGTGTCACACCTTGATGTCACTATTGAGTAGATTGGATGTGTTATGCTTCAGATGGGGCTCTGCATATTTAAGAGATAAGCTGATCCCTCAACAACAAGATTCTGTAATTTACCTGACAATCCTTCGGGCTGCATGACAGGTTACGTTTATGTATTTGTTTTCCACATAGCATCTTTATTCTTTGAGGTTAATAATAGAAATGATTTTATTCCAGGAAATCCTCTTACATTTGGAGTAGGGGAATGGAGAGTGGGGGAAAGCAAGGGAAGCTTGAATGGATGAGAATTCAACAGCATATAATGATTTTAGAGAAATGGTTTTGTACATTTATAATTTATCTGTTACTTAAAACACGAACAAGCCTCGAAGCAGCTGGGAGTCAACACAGTTCCAACAGGATTTGCAAAAAAAGGAAGCCATTTAGCAGGAAAAGCAATATTATTGCCCTAAGATTTTAAGAACACTATCTGCATAGTATTCAAGTTTAGCTTGAAATTTATACTCCCTGATAACAAAAAAATTTCCAGCAAGGAGTCCATTTGGACTTGCTTTAATTGAAATCAGAAACCTCCATCTGATCACAAACAATTTAGGTGCTGAAACTCCCCACAAAACCATTTTGCTGGAGGCAAAATAAAAGCTCCTCTGGGTTTGTTGTTGTAAATCATGGGCTTTGGAAACACTTTCTTCTCCCAGCCCAGCCCAGCCCAGATAAAATACTCAGGAATTCTACTTGAGTGGAGTCTGAATGAATGAGGGTTCAGTCAAAGAACCGGGCTGGTTTCCTTCCGCTTAACAAAAGGGATGCAAATTCCTGGGAGCGAGACTGCCCTGTTCTACAGGTGTCCTTGACAACTGTGGCGTTCTCTCAGCACTCCTCCGCCTCTCAGAGAGTGGTTCATTTTCTAAGGTGTCACTGAACCTGAGCTGGCAATTACACAGAGCCTAAAGATTCAACATAGCCACTCCACGACGTCAAGGATGGCTTGGTAATGAATTCCACAACTGTTTACGAAGCGCCTACACTGAGCCACGTCCAGAATGGGCAGCTGTCCTCTCGGAGCTGAAAATCTACTAGACAATGAGCAGAGGTTGCACGCATCTACGTACAATAATAAATTACGACAAAAGCTATCAAGGGAAGCTCTGGGTGCTCTCAAACACAACGAGGAGGATTAATTATGATGAGGGTGGCCAGACAGGCTACAGTGCAGGATGGGAATAAAGTCTCAAGGCAACAGCAAGGGAATGAAGTATTTTTCGTAACTTTAATAGTGAGGATTTTTGTTCTATTCTTCGGTGGAGAATCTGCCAAGAGACGGTCATGGTAGATACTTGTGATAAAACACACACATTGTTAATGAGGAGGGGCTGATCAAACGGGACTCTGGAACCAGTCACCAGATTTCAACTCCTGGCTTTGTCAGCTGCCACCTGGACCCACTGGGCAAGTAACGGGACTTCTTTGTTCCTTTCTTTCTTTTTAAAAATGAAACATTAATAGTACCTCTCTCATTAGGCTAAAGGGTTATAAAGAGGAAGGGAGTAAATATAAAGTACTTAGAACAGCCCCGCAGTCTCTAATCCATAAAATGGGTCTGTGATAGCAAATATGTCATATTGAGTTTGCATCCACTAACGTGGTTAGTGTAGACCACTAACTCGGAAGGGCTTTGTGATGGAAGAGCCATGGGAGTGCAAAGAAGGTGAATATACATCCCTCCAGAAAGTGCATCTAAGCGGGCTCAGCATTGGGGGGAAAAGGCAGTACTCCCTGCAGGAAGAGCTCCCCTCCTTCCCTTGGCGACTTCTGGCTTTGTGCTCTTCAGCAGGGGAAAGGCATGGGGCTCTCTGCTCAGGTGCTGCAGCTGAAGCACATTCACCATGAAAGGAGTATTTTCTGTGCAGTAGCTTAAAACTGCCTGGAGAAAATACACCATAATGTTTGTTGAATGAGTGCAGAAGCAGTGCTCAGGAAATCACTTTCCCCCAATCAGCCAAATCCAGGTAAGATGTGTGTAGGGATCAAGAAATCCCCGGAAAGGGAAATACTGATATGTTTACCCAAAACTTAAAGAACTTAATAAACAAAATGAAAATGGGCACGACATTCCTACTATCCAACATGTTATACTTTTTATTTTTAAATTAACTTTAGTTGTCCCTGTGTCTCACTAACCCTTTCCTTAGTGCATTGTTGAAATCAGATAATCTTTCATTTATTCATTCATCCACCTAGCAAGCATTTATCCAGCTTATTACTTCTACCTGCCATGCACGGTACTGGGCACCAGGACATAAAGGTCCACATGTCGCTCTTCTTGTATTCAAGGAGTTTGTCATCTGGTACTCGATACAGCATTGGTACATTAATACCATATGACAAGAGCAATATGCTCTGCGGCAGGAAAAAAAGCACAGGGATTTGCGGGACCGCAGACTCCCATCTCCAATTTGGAATTTGTAAGATATAGTTTTAACTGTGTGCTCCTTTTTTATGCAAAGTGACAACAGTAATCTCGGGCTTAGATCCTTCAACTCTGGAGTAAAATTTCAAAACAGAGTCTGAGAGCTTCAATAAAGTTGGTAATGTTTACTGAAGAAGGAAAATTAAATAAGAATTATAATCCTTACTTGGCTCCACTTTTCTCCCCTGGAATAATTACACGTGGAATTAGTTCTAAACAAAGTGTTTCCAGTGTTGTCTGGCAGAAAAAAATAAAAACAACCAGAAAAAAAAAGACTTCTAAATGTCTGTTGCCATGTGAAATCATTCAAAGCTAAATATGTTAAATTGGGTTTATAGAAATTTGTCATGGGTATAATCTGGCTGCAGGGAGGGCAATGAAACAAACCCAAAGATAGGTATGGCATTTCTAAGTACCAAATTGGCAAAAACAAATCTTTTAATGAAAAAGGAATGATAGTTATGATGAAAGATACTAGGTACAGAAGAAGTTATAACCTGCAGTATAGCATGCATTTTAAGCCTGCAAATTAAGCTCTTATTAAATTGAAATTCATATGTTCCACAAATTTGTACCCATAATCCTAGCACTACCCTAAGAACAGGAGGCCCAGAGACAATGGAGTTGAAGGGGCCTGTGCAAAGCACCTGCAGAGTTCAAAGATGACAAACAACGTAAGTCATCTAACTGCTTCCTGTTGATTTTACAATATTTGCACGTGATTGGCTGGGCTGTTACCCAATTTCTGTTCACCCACCCGGCTGTCATTCATTATTTGCTAGACACCTAATCTGTGCCGCCCTATCTTATGAATTTCTGCAAGTTCCTGAGCACGATCTTGGAGGTACTTCTGTGAGTTGGAATGCTGTTACCTACTGTTATAATCATCTATGGAGCATTGCAGTATTCTTTTCTTCTGTAAGGAAGGATACGCCCAGTCTTTCTCTGTGTGGGTGTACAAAAATATATTTATGAACAAGTAGATGAACTCATGGTCCCATGGGAGAAAGTACGGGTAAAGAAAGAATGATGATGTCAGCTGGTAAGTGCCATAATGGAAAGTCCATAAACGGTTAATGGAGTATAAATGGTTTTGAAATAGTGACGACTCTCAAGAGTGCTGGGCTGTTAGAGAAGCTGCATAGATGGCCCCAGCATTTTACTGAGGAAGACTAAGACATGAGGAGAGAATAAGGGATGCATGCTGGTCCTTTCTTCCATTCACTTGTTTCCCAAATCTATGGATGAATGAAAATAACAGTACCAATCAACGTGTTTTGACCAATTACTACCCATCAGGCGCTGCTATAGTTTGGATCTGAAAAGTTACCTGGTAGGGCCAGATACTTAAAAGGTTGATATCTTGGGTCTGCAGGAATGGCTCAGCAGTTAAAGTGCTTGCCTAGCAAGGGGAAGGACAAGGGCTAGGTACCCAAATTCGATTCCTCAGTACCACGTAAGCCAGGTGAAGTGGCACACACCTGTAATCCCAGCACTCACGAGGCTGACACCAAGACCAGCCTGGGTTCCGTAGAGAGTTCAGGACCAGCCTGGGCTACAGAGCAAGACCCTGTCTCAAAAAAAAAAAAAAAAAAAAGTTGATATGCTGGGTGGAGCTCTTGGTTGGTGGAAACTGTAGAAGGAGGGGCCTTTACGTTTTTACATGACTAAGTATGTGCTCTTGAAGGAAACCGGGATTTCCGTCACTTTCTTGCTTTCTTTTCCCTTTCCCTGTTCCCTGCCTCATGAAATGTGCGGTTCTTTCTCACCATGCACTGCTACCATGATGGCTCAGCACGGGTCCAAAAGCGACTGAAACTTCCAACACTGTGATGCAAAGTTAAACTTGTCTCTTTTAAGTTAATTTTCTGGCAGTTTTCTTGTATTGCTGGTAAATCAACAAAGATACTACTAAATCCACTTGCTACATGTTAAGTAACAGATTCCAAACAGAGTCTATGGAGTGGGTACTACTGCTGTTCTCAATGTGCAGATGAGGAAACTGACCTGTTGAGGTGAAATAACTTAGCCTACACCTTATAGCTGTTAATCGACAGAGCCACAATCCAGTTCACACAGTCTTGATCCAAATTCTCCTTTGGGAAGAGCACATTCTGTGCTAGAGAACTCCTAAAGAACTACTTATCTGTTATCTTGTATCTAAAATTAGATTCATATTTAGAACAGGTCTATAACAGAAAATGTTGCTTTTTAATTCAAATTCAACAGTGATGTCTAGATATCAACTTGGTTTTCATTTAAGTTGAGTTATTTTCATTTTAGGCTCGAAATCCTTGTCTATATGATACAGAAAAGTGAACTACTATCTCACCATATCCCTGACGGGTACAGCCTGCTTTAGTTTTCATGATCAGGCAATTAACTAAGTATGCAGCTCATGTGTTTGTGTGTATGAGAAAGGCAGAAAGAGAGAAATTGGGTTCTAGTCTAAGAGCACACAGAAAAATATCAGTTTCAGCTGAGAGTGGGAAATCAATGATTACCAGGAGAGCAGAAGACAGCTGAGGTGGAAGCAAAGTAGAACATTCTGGTGTGTGTGGGACTCTGGTGTTGGGCGGTGGAGCAGAGGGACATGGTATCTCTCTGGTGAGGGATGTCATTTTAAGAGTCAGAAACAGGAAAGCTGTTCAAGAGGTGCAAACTTTATTTCAGGAGATGGCAGATGGCAGGAAGTTGGTATTTGAGAAGGATTGGGAGCAGCCAATGGATTCTGAATAAAGGGCCGAATCTTTTAGCATCTGTGGAAGAAACAGTAAATTAGGTATAAGAAAAAGGTGAAGTTTGTGGTTTGAGCTCTCAGGGCCATGTGGTGCCTGTGATGGGAAAGCAAGTAGTTTAAGAACAAAAACAATATGCCAGATTCATACAGAAGAAAGGCAGAGAGGTGGAGGAAGAAGAGAGGAACATGCTTTTCTATGCAGCGCCGTCGCCAAAGAAAGGGAAGTAGTAGCAAACCCTTATTGGGAGCAAACACAGAGGGGGCGTGACTTGGTAAAATGAAACTTAGAGACTGGGGGCCAAAACAAGAAATAGACAGCTATGAGTGGAAGGGGAGGAGGAACACAGCTGGGCTTCCAAGCTGGATTTCATCTGTCACAAACCAAATAGCCTCTGAACAGTGAATGTCTTGAGGAGAAAAGTCACAGCACTCCTGGGTGATGCTGGGGAGAAGGGAGAGGCCATGCCGAGAGCACCGGGCCAGCGTGATAAATGTGACAGCAGACTGCGCGGGAACTATGGGAATGTGCTAAATGCAGAGAAGAAGAGGAGAAAGAAAGGAAAGAAGAAAGGAAGAACGCAGCAGGTGAAGCACGAAAATCCACTTCCAAGGAAAAAAAAACCATCATGGTGCCATCAAAGCTTCTCGATACAGAACTTACAAAATGAATTCAGTAAACTAAGGCCTTATCATCAAGATAACAAATTACCAGATGGAGACAAGAAAATCTAACAAAACCATAAAAAAATAAGATTATGACCAACTAATAAAAAATTCATGGGCTAATTATTGCTAACTATTACTAATTATATTACTAATTATTGTTAACTAATAAAATTCCATGGACCAGATCTGGGGTTCTGTTCCTCCTCATTGTCAGAGACTCTCCTCAAACATGGCCACAATCAAGGACCTTAGGTGGCTCTTAAAGGAAGCCCGTTAACCTTTATCATAATTCCATGTTTAAATATTGCCCTGTAGACTGTGAGCTCCTGGAAGGCAGATGCTCTCCCTGAATTCCTGTTCCTCATGGGTGACATCAGCTCCTTATAGGTGGTCAGTGTATACGTGTTGCTTAGACAGAATTACAACGAAGCAGGGCTTCATCAAGCTTAAGTTTGAAAAAGGAAACACTAGAAGGAGCAGTAGGAAAACTTTCTCTTCTGTACAGTTTGTCAGGAATGAGAATGTTTTGCCTGCATGGTAGAACTGGTTAAGTTCTTGGATATTCAAGTATGGTGCCTGACTGAGCACTGGTATGACATGCCTTTCACATTGTGTACACCACAGATTTATGTATTTATTACAATACATTCCTGGTACATAGCTGTAGGCTGTCTTGATATTTTAGGGACTTTTTTCTACCATGGGCCATTTGCCTATTTATGACATCTTTGTGGTCCATACAAAATTATCAATTAGCTTGTTCTATTTGGTAAAATATTTCATCAACTCATCTTTGGCATGATGGCTAAAACTGCTTCTCTTTGGTGAGGCTTTGTCCGGGCCAGACTAAATAATTTTGTGGGCTGTGTATATAAGGACCACCAGCTAGACGTTTGCCACCCTGGCATACATTCAAATTATCATAACCATTTTCTAGCAGATGAGATAAAAGTATCTTCAAGAAGAGGTGCCCAGTGGTGGCACCCAGAAAATGACATACCTACATACCACCAGCTGTAGGGTCTTGGAAATGAAATATAACTGCTCTGAAGTTCAGATTTCTCTGCTATGGCGCAGGACTGATAATTTCTTTCTCACAGATGGATAGCAAGAAGTCAATTAAATAGTGTATGCAAAATATTTAGCATGGCTAATTGGAACAAAATGACACCAAAATGGTATTTCCTATCATAATCATCATTATTATTTATTGTTAAATGATCCTAAAACTATGCTTTCTTTCCATTTTCTGAACCAATGAGGCATATTATTCTCAAAAGCAATAGAGTATGCCAACCATACCTAAAGATGTAGTAATTGTTTCCTCTTTTTGTGGTACTGGTATTGAGCCAAGGGTCTTCACACTGAGCTACATTCCCAGGTTTTTTTATTTTTTTTATTTTTTAAATGAGTCAGGATCTTGCTAAGTTGCTAAAGTTGCCCAGGCTGGCCTTGAACTTACAATCCTTCGGCCTCATCCTCCGAGTGCTGGGATTACAAGCCTGTGTCATTGGGCCTAGCTTTGTGATAATTTCAAGCTAATAAGAAACCTGACATATTATAAGCACTTCAATTTATATTGTCTTTTCCAAGTATTTGCCAAGCAGACATCTTAAAACTGTCTTACATTTTAATATTTTAGTGATCTTCATATATTAATTGAAAAAGCTATTCAGCGATTAAGTGTCTCTCAAATATATAGCATAAGAAGTAAACTCAGAGCATTCTAGCACATTATTTCATTTATTGACATTTTTCTTACCGAGTGCTAGAAACATTCTGAAAAATATTTTTTTGGAGCTATGACAAAAATAGCACATAACATATTGTTTTTCTCTGTTCCTTTGGTGTCTTCTAAACAACAAGCCACCCATCCAAGTGCTGCTTCTTAGGGAATTGTTTCTTGTCAATGTTTTGTCAACTCGTCAACTGCTCACACAGTGTTTACGAACACTCTTACAGCACAGCTGTCTGCAGTCGGATGGAGACACTCTTCTTGTTGAAATGCCGTTAAAAACGGTAGCCCCACTTAGAGAGAGAGAGCTTTGTTTCTGCCTCGGAAGAGTGAGAGAATGTATGGAAGGTTTATTACTTCCATTTTGGCAAATTTTGATAATGACAAAATTTCCTTGAATGTAGAATGCCAACCAATGCTGAGCTGGAAATTATGGTACTTCTGCCTTAATAGGTCATCTTAAGCTCCAGGTCTTCCTGGAGAGAGGCTGACTGGGAGGTAGTAGCTGCCATCCCACCAAGGTGCCCAACCCAGTCAGTTGGTACACCACGCGAGTCAGGATTCTGTTTATTTATTTGTTCTGTACTTTCTGATAAACTCCATGTTTTCACGATTTCAGTTTTTAGCTGCCGTAATTCTCTCCTGTTGAACTATTTTTTCTCTGCTCACTTTCTGCATCAGATATTCTGGCCTCTTCACCATTCACCCACCATTGTTTTCACCTCCTCCATTCCTCCATCTCTCTGTCCTTTCTCTAGTTACCTTTGGTCGTCTCATTTGCTCACAGTGGCCCATCTGATATAAAGACTTAAGTACACATATTAATTTTGGAAGAGGAAAGTCCTTACTAAAGCAGAAACCAAACCAAACCACCTCCTCCTTGTGGCGAAATGAGAAGGCTTTCCCAGGGCCACAAGGAGAGGTGACACAGCTCCTTCCCTCACCTTTCGGTGTCATCCAGGGGCCAGGTATGTAAAGGAAAGTCTTAATACGGCAGCAGGTAGTTTCTTTTATTGTACAGTTGGCAGGCCTGGGACAACTTATGGCTTTAGCCCAACCAGCAACAGACTATAAACATTATCTCAAGTTAGCTCCCTTCCAACAACTCAGCCGAGTCCCACAGCATTATTTTGTAAACATATCCTGCAGAAAGAAATCTAAGGCGGGTTTTCGTCTGTGTAGGAAGATTGAAATTGGACAGTATCTCTGCAGCTTTCCCTCTCTTCTGTTCCATGTTCCAGAAGACTCGTGAACACAGGGAAATAGAGATTTGAAGGGTGGATGGCACCCATCTCGTCACAGGTGATTTTGAAGAAAATTGTTTTTTCTATTTACTAGAAAAATGGCTTGATTTCATTTGGTCAGTGGTGAGCAAATGAACCTAGGTGACCGGCCTTCACATGGTGAGCAATAGGAATGCTTGCAGTTTGACATGGCCTCCAGCACATCTGCTGCAATGAGTGTGTGGCCTGGGTAGCCTCTGGTTCCTGAATGTGACCTACAGCATGGGATCCAACTCTCCCAGTCCTAGCAGACTCCAGCCTAGCTACGTATCTGTAGACTTAAGAGAAAGAGGGATATTTAGTACTTGAAGCCACCACAATTTTGGATTTGTTAGGCAGCATCATGACAATGTCAGTAAGCGCTTGTCCAGGTTGACTAAAAACCAAAGACTGAACTGAATTGTTCCCTTTTATCTGGTTCTTATTATCAAAGCTCACAATTTTGAGCATGCCAGGTATTCAGAGAAAAAAGAAAAACAGTGCGGCCACTCGGAAGTCTGATAGTTTCTCAACACGGTGAGCACAGAGTCGCCACATGGTTCAGCAATATCACTATTTAGTATATATAGAAGAGACTGAAAGCAAATGTCTACAGAAGCTTGTGCAAGCGTGGTCACAGAGGCATTACTCTTGCAAACCAAAGAACAGAGACATCTCATGTATTCATCATGAAAAGTGAATTGTAGTGCCGCCATGTGTCAGAGCCCTAGAAAACACTGTTTGATCACAAGGAGGAACGAAGCACTGAGGCCACAACACGCATGAGTCTTGAACACAGTGTGTTAAGTGTAAGATGCCAGTCACAGGCACCATGCACCAGCAAGGTTCCCTTTGTGGGAGTTTACTTTTCTAGAAGAGACAAGTCTACAAGGACAAAAGTAGATGAGGTTGTAGGAAGAGAGGGAGTGACTCCTAGTGACTGTGGAGTTTCTTTTTTAGGCAATGAAAATGTATAAAATACAATGTTGGTGATGAACGCACAGCTCAATGAATAAGGTAAACGATATTGGATGAGGTACATACACAAATTATAAGTTGTTATATAAAGAAAAGGACACATCACGTGCACACTGCACTTCACGAATGACGAGCAGCCATCTGGTGAAGGACTGCCTTAGCCCAAACCTTCTGCCATGGTGCCATGGCTGCCTGCTCCAGATCTGGCCAGGCTCCCCCTTCTAGGGTGCTCAGGGTGAAGCCCAGGCTCCCAGGAAAGCAGCTGGGGTCTCTTTGAATCTCCCCACGCCCAGCTCTCAATTCCAGTCACTTGGTCCTGAGTACCCAGGTCATTGTGGAGGCCACTCCCACTTTCTGACACTCATGTAAGTGAATTCCAACTTCTTGGTCCTTCCCAGCCCTCATACTCTCTACGATGGAGGGAGAATGCATTTCCCCTTTTATTTTTAAGCTGTAATTTGCAGCCAGTGCCAGTGAACCTGACAGCATACGCAGCTTTCTCCTAAGCTGATCTCATACTCTGAACACATTTCTATTGTTTTCTTTCTTACTCTACCCTAATCATTGCACACTAGTCTGTCTTGATTGATAGAAGAAGAATCCTTGAGAGAAGGAGCTGTAGTTACCCTGGTTCTTGTATCCTCAGGACGTCACGTGGTGGACGATAAGTATTTAACATGTGCCAGTGCTGATTACAGTTACTCCCCTTGTCCAGTTTTAAAAGGCAGATGCCGTGGGGAACGATGGTACGTGTCTGTAATCCCAGAGTTCTGAAAGGCTGAGGCAGGAGGATTGCAAGTTTGAGCCTAACACAGGCAATTGAACATGAGTGCGTTTAAAAATAATTTTCTTTTTATTTCAAAAGGAGGCTGGGGATGTAGCTGTGTGAAGGTCCTAGGTTTAATCCCTAGTAACACACACTCATGGGGCTACGCGCACGCAAACACATACATACACACACACACACACACACACACACACACACACACACACTGTTTTCTCTGTATACACAGGAAGTTGAGTCTCTATCAGCTTCCTGAGCTCCCATCTAGCAAGTGTTACAATTGGGACTTCAGCTCTGAGTGCCAACCTCAAGTTCCAGCTTCTTTCCACCCTGTCATCAGAATGGAGACATGGCCAACCAGGTCAAGCCCAAGGGCACATGAGAGTGTTCCAGGCACCCATGCCACAGACTGTCTCGGAGAAGGGCATGGGTGCAGGGGTGCTCCTGGGCAAGCAGCCGCTGGCCATCTTTGTCCTTCCCCCTCTCATCCTCTCAGCCCTCCAGCCACTTGACTACACACCTCACTCTGTGGTCACCCTCACGTTGATTAATGTCCACAGCCTTCTTCTGCATTGTCTGCAGATCAGGTGAGGAAGATACTCCGGAGCCTGGTCAACACTGTTCAAGTTTTTTCACATTGACAGTGGAGCCTATAAGCCGATTTGCACAGTCCTAGGAATAAAGTAGCTAGCTACACAACACAAGCCAGACATTTTACTGCAAAAACTCTATTATATTTAATTGCTCTACTCAACTTTTTTTTCGTCTTTAAAATTTCTCCATTTTTTAACTGAAAACTCCAAATCATTCTATTTTGTTTTTGAACCCAGCCATAGCTGGAGCAATTTCATTTATATTTATAGCTAGATTCCGACGGCTTGTACTCCACACATGATTAATTCACAGACGAAGGGCTCTGAAGTTGGAAATGTTCTAAGTAAGTACAAAGCAGGGCAGAGTTTAAAAATGTTAGCTGAAGCCAATAATTTGAATTTTTTTAAAGTCAGAAATCAGACAGTCCCTGGTTTAAAAATTTATGATCCCTTAGAAAACTACTTTTTCATGTAGAAAAGAAAAATATTAATCCTATGTAAACTAGGCAGCGGCAAGATGCCAAATCACAGCTTAAATTTTCAATTCCTTTTATCTTGCTTTGGCATAACCGTAGTAGCACGGTTACCCAGAAGTCCCTGCTGTCCAGAGATGACTATAGTATTTGACCTTCAGGAGAAGCCCAAGCAAAAACCACAGATCTATCAATAGCTAAGTCAATATGGAGAGTGAAAATTTCCATTCCTCATGATGAAGCCTAAGTGTGCCTCAAATGTTCCCAGTACACTATGCAACCAAAGTCTAATTACTCAGAATGTAAAGACTCACAAAAGAGGACCTCAAGAAGTGCTCAGAAAATGGCAAGAGTGAGGAGATCGGTGTGCTCAAATAGTGGGGATATTGTGACTATTTGGCAGGATTAATGACCATTTAAAGAAATCAAACATTTATTGTACATGTTATCACTTTAAACATATTCAGAGAAAGAGAATGCTTCCCCTCTTTCTTCAGTACATGTGCCTTAAGAACAGACCTAGAATCATAGAACCCACTGTAGATACAGACCCTGCGTTCTCCCTTGGCCACTCATGAATCTTAAACTCTGTGACTCTTTTCTCATTGGCAAAATGACAAATTCCATGATCATGCCCATTGTGTTAGTCTATGTATAGGATTTAGATCAGTGCTTGGCATACAAAAAACCCTCTGCATTAATGTTAATTTTTATTCTCTTTTATTATTAACATTGAGTTTAGAGACTAACATAAAACTCTAAGAATTAAACCTATAATTTCAGTCATGCTATCAAAGCACTGCAGATGTGAGTGTTACTTGGAACAGTACTTTAAGAAATTCATAGAGTGGGTAGCTGGAACTGACTGAGAAAATATTTGTTTTAAGGAATATTTATCATTTTTTCTACCTATAGATCTCCGATGGATGGAAACTACTTCTCTCTTTCCTCAAATTTGCTCCCAAAGGGGACTCTGGATCATTCTGAGATTGCTCTTAAACAGAAGAAAAAAGTGCCCATTAGAGAGAAAGCATTTCTGCTGTTTTAATCAAGGTGAGGGTTGGGGTGAGAAGCACAATCTCTGAGCAATGAGACTAATTTTTAATCCTGGCACCTGTACTTCAAAACTGGGTGGCCTTGGAAAAAAAAATCTTCATTCATCTGTATTTAGATTCCTCACCTTTAAGATAAATATAATGGCAGCACTTAGATCTGATCGGGCTGGGTGAGGGCTGACTGAGTTAACACATGGCAAGTGCTTAGACGTGGACAGGAAACATAGTACCCCATAACAGAAAATTTGCTAGCAGGGTTCGCTTAGAAATCTTTCATTCAGCTAGTAAACACCTATGGAGAGCTGATTAAATGTTAGGGTACATGTTATGTGTTGGTCACAAGGAATCTAAATCTAGAATAACTTTTCTAAAATGCATATTCAAAGAGAGGAACAATTATTCCTTATCATTCCTGTAGTAATAATTCAAAAACAATGTTGTTTCAGAACTCTACATAGGATACTGTAAACATACTTGTGTTTAGGTTTTCAAATACCATACTTGCAATATGCAGCCACATGTCTGTCTTCGTTGTAGCCCTGGATTCTGAGCCTCTCTACAAGCGAACACCTTGCAAGACACCCGAGGCCACTGGAGCGACCCCTGTGAGGTTTCTCCTAATAAACCAGAGTACACGTTCCCTCAAAGCTGTTGGATAAATGCCTCCCACCCTCGATTTCTCCTGCCCTTGGTAATATTTCTTCCCAATGTGAACACCTTTTGGGGATTTTACCTTCTTTATACTTAGCATTTAGGAGTTATCATGTTCTGGGGCCAAAGCAGTTTTTACTTTCTTCCCACTTCTCTCTTCTATCCCCCAAAGTGTCACATATTTATTTTGTTCACAAAGTTGAAACAAGATAAACTTTTGTCTGGAGACTCTAGGATGACTCTTTAGCATCCACCGCACACCAGCCACTTGTCTGCTGGCCGCTGTCATGGGCCGGATAAGATCAGCACCGAATGGAACAGCACCAGTGATCGTTCCGGACGTCCCAAGGGCTGGTACCCAGTATCACAATCCAAGTTAAACAGGTGCATATTTTAAGCATTATTCTTCACTTTTACTTTTATCTTAGTGCTCCTGTGTGGATGAAAATGGCCTAGATGTCTCAGAAAGATTTTCACAGGCCTCACTAGGAAGCGAATTCTAATCAGTTTTTCAGTTGTGGTTATTGTCCATAGAAAAAGCTATGTCTGTTTCTGAACAAAGGAGTGAGAAGCGAAACCTCCCTACTCAGCAGCACCTCTTGGGCCATGAAACTGTCTTCATTTTCTCTTCTTCCTTTCTTCCTTGTGTTGACAAATTGTTATTGTTTTTAAACAGGGCCCTACTACATAGTCCAGACTGGCCTGGGACTTGTGTTCTACCTGTCTTGACCTCCCAAGTGGCTAAGGTTATAGGCTTGTGCCACCATGCCAGGCATATTTCTTGTATTTTTCTTAAATATCTAAGCTTTCTTATCTATTTCTCTATTTATCCATTCATTTATTTTGAGGTACTGAGTTTCGATTCCAGGGTTTTCATGCTGAGCTATATCCCAGCCTGTTTTTGATTTTTATTTGGCAGGATCTTGCTAAGTTGTTCAGTTGTCCAGGCTGAGTTCAAACTTGAGATCCTTCTGCCTCAGCCTCCCAGAGTGCTGAAATCCCAGGCCTGCACTACTGGGCACAGCTTAAATTTTTTGTTTTTTAAGTGACAGGACTGATTTATTTCAAACGCTACTAATAAACACCCAAACCATCTGAAACTAATGAAACTTGAAGAAACAAAATAGCCTTTTCAGAATTTAACAGCTGCTTAAACAGATTGATTTATTCTGAGACCAAGAACCAGAAAGTGGGAGTCGGAGCCCAAAAGCATTGAGTGCTTGGTTGTTGAGAGAGGAGCCCTGGTTCGCTCTGTGTGCTAGGGGCCATGCTGGGCAACAGTGCCCTTGTTCTGGTCCTGAGGCCCTGTCACCCTGCCTGCCACAGAGAGGCTGGCCTGCGCAGACACAGCTCTGCCAGGCACTACTGCGACACTGCTGCTTGCCAGTGAGACCTCTGTACCACGGGGGGCGCATCCCCTACAGCTCTGCCTGCCTCTGGGCTTTGGGGAAGGAGGACCCTCTCAGAGAAGCCATCTCCAGAACATCTCAGGTGAGCAGTAGGATGCCTCAGGACCGCCCCCTTTTTAAGGGAACAGGGCTACTTCAGTGGCAGCTGTTTCCATTCCCTCACTCATGCAGCTCCCCCGAGGATACGCTTTTTATTTTTAGAGAAGCCTCCGTTTGCTGACTGTCATGAAGGGAACACTCAGGAGAAGCTATTAGCAGTCACTTGTTTCAGTAAACATTGAATATAACATATGCCTCTCAAGTAATGTGTATCCAAACATACAATTTACAAATAATTAACATCATGTTAATTAGTCACATTAATTTATGCCACTTGGTGGAATTATTTCCTCAGAGTGTTTAGGAACGTTGCCAGGAGCTTGAGCCAAACAGTGTGAAAATGTGCTCGAAGTTAACTGTTGTGTGAGGCTGTGAAACCAGGAACACAGCCTGGGCACATTCTCTCTGGGGCCCCGAGTACTCAGAGCCATGCAGGATCTGGGCTGTCCTGTTGCATCTAGTATGGTAGCCTCTCGCCGGCCTGCTATGCCCTATCTTTTTTTATGCTTTGGTTTCTGCTAATTGTTACTGGGGGTCCATTCCTACCACCAGCCATACCACCAGCTGCACCCCAGTGGACACAGCAGGCAAACTGGAGTGTGTTTTTCCCAAAGTGATATTGTGGTACTGTGCTCACTAGTATCACGTGATTTAAAAAAAAATACCACCACCACCAACCAACAACTGGAAATTATTCCTTGTGAATGAAGCTATAAGAACGTAAAATGCAAGAGTAAGGTGTTAACATCTCTGGGTGAAATAGGATGCTCTGGAGGTCTTTACTTCTGAAATGTTAGCATCGTCACAAAGACCAAAACTCCAAATGCTTAACGCAAAGGAGTCATCCAGCTGAGCATTTCAGGAATAAAGAGCAGGGATGTTCACAGGAAACAGGCTGTGGAGACTTTGCAGACAGAGTGCAAGTACATAGGAAAATACAGAAAAACAAAAATCAAGTAAATTAGAAGTGCCACTTGGGGAAATGTGGCTCATTTCAGTAGTCAGGACACTTGTACAAACAAGATGGCTTTGTAGCATAGCTGCGCTGACCATGACAGAGGATTCTGGGAAATGCGTTACGTTGCTCCTGCTCAGATCCACTCACTCCCCAGAGCAGTTATATCTAAGGCTTACTGTACTGGGGTAACTAATTCAGTAGGAAGACAGAAACTCAGATCCCATCACTGAATGTCACAGTATGGATTCTGGATGGCCCCAGAAATGATGAAACTCGTCACCATTCTGTTTTGGATAATGTCACTCCAAATGGGCTGATCGTTATAAATTGATCACAGATATGAAGACTAAAAGTCTATTAACAAGTTATACTGCCAAGGCCCAAATATGAGAGTGCAAAGAACTTGGAAGACAATTTAGTACAGACAAATAGTTGAGGGTAAGAATGTATAGAATGGACTAATTCTGAAGAAATTTTAGACAACAGAAAATAGTTATCCAGGAATTTTTCTAAGACTCTGTCTTGCAAGGCAAATGAAGGTAGGTATCAAGATTCCCAAATCGCTGTTTTCATGTTTATTGAGAATAAATCACTGTGAGCTGCCTATTATTGGATCGTTGCAAAACAAGCCACGGGATAAGATGATTAAGAGTCACTGGACAGGCGCAGTGAGATCTGGACACCTCATGTCATCCCTGTCTGCATGAAGTTTAATAATAAAAAAGAAGTGAAAAAAAACCAATACAATACATGAACTAAAGGTCACTACACCATGCTAAAAAAGGAGCCCTGAATATGTCTTATGAAACTCAAAAGAAGCCAGGAAAGTTAAGGAAATTTTTACCAAAGAAAGTCCCTTCCCAGATACCAGTTCCTAGTGATCTCAAGAGATAAGTTGAGGGCTCTATTTCCACGTGGATGTCTCGATAGGGACAAAGAAAGGATATTTTTCCTTTTAAGAAACACTTCAACTATTGGTATAAGAATCACATTAATTCTATAACTTCCCCCAAAGTCTTGGTTAATAACAATATATTTTAAGTGTTGCTTTTAAAATTTTATTTAGGGCCTATTTGATTCACTTTAACTTTGATTCAATTTGGTTCTCTTTAATATTTATCCAATAACGTTTCAGAATCCCAAAGAGGTGCGTACATGAAAGCCCTTGCCCTAATGTCCAGGAAACCATTGAGAATAGAAAAGCAGTGAAAAAGTCATCCCAGGGTTTAAGGACGTTCTGAAACTTCAAAGAGAAGCGAATGAAATCTACACCTATTTTGCCCAAACTGAAATTGCACTCGGCAGGAGAAGTGCTTCTTTCTGTGCAGGAATCAGAAAATGCATTCGGAAAAAAAATAGATCCATATTTTAATTAAAAGGGGCCATTCTGAGCCCAGCATGTAGAAATGTGGCATTAATATTTGTGACACTAACGATGGGGGACAGCGGGGCAAAGAGGGTCTTCCAGCAGCCGCGGGAAGTCCAGGTTGATCTTTCTTGAAATCCAGATTCTCACAGACATGAAGGGGCTGTCCTTGCTTCAAAGGGCTACCCAAGGACAAGGCGCGGTGGCGGAAGGTCTGGAGACCCATTAGAGCAGCAGGGAGGGATCAGAGTTTAGGCAGCCACGTGCCTGGAGGACGAAGATGCTCAGGAATGGGGATGAGCAGGAGTGTGTGTGTGACATTGGGCAATGGCAGCAGCACCGCCCGGAGGACCTCGGAAGCGTCGGCAGTCACACAAATTCCCAAATGAGAATCATTTTCTCCACGGACTCTGGGGATACGTGTTACAGTCCACTGATTACTGGTGGCATTTATTGGCATTATTTGTTTAATGGGGTATGACAGCCATCATCAGATGGCCTCATATTTGGCAATTAACAAAGAAAGGATGTACGTGCAAGCCAGTTTGGAGCTGCCATCACATAGAGACAAACATAATGACTGGTGACCATCCTGGATGTGCTGACACCCCCTGTTTTTATGAACATGTCTGTTTAAAATGTAAAGGGTGAAAACGATAATCAGAAGTGGACTCATACATTCATTTTTTCTAAGCCAAATGTATTATTTCCTTCTCTTAAAGAAAACATTGCTTATTCTGTAATGAAATATATTTACAAAGTGGAATTCCAGTTACTTGGGGGAGCTGAGGCAGGAGGATTACAAGATCAAGCCCACCCTGGATAACTTAGTGAGATCCTGTCTCAAAATAAAAAAAATATATATAAAGAAAACTGGGTGTGTAGCTCAGTAGCAGGGCACTTGCCTAGCATGTCTGAGGTCTTGGGTTCCACCCCTAGGATCTTTCCAACCACCCTCCCTCCAAATACACAAACACATGGAATCTGTTTGTTTTGTAGTACTGGGGATTGAACCCAAGGTTCTTCCCCTGAGCTACCTCTCCAGCACCACCTCCCACCTTTTAAAATTATTTTTAATTTTGAGGTTGCCTCTCAGCACACAGCTAACTTGCCAAGGTTGGGTAAACACTTGTGTTTCTCCTGTCTCAGCTTACCAGAGTGCTGGGATCACAGATTTGTCAACCATGTCTGACTGAAATCTGTTTGCTTGTTGTTTAAGGGTTGGATTTTTCACATTTAATTTGTTTCTTGACTGACTGCCATGGAATGTTTCAGCTGAGTAACTCAGGATGGAAGAGGAGAGAAGGGAAGTGTAAGCAGGGTCTTCAGAATTTCCTGGTTGCCACAGAACAGGCCAGGAGAGCTTGGGCCAGGGCGACTCTGCCCTGAATCCCTTGGCCTCTGTTCCACAAGATCACCTCCAGCCTCATGAGGACTCTAAGCACTTACCAACTGGCTAGCACAACTGTAAAACTGAACTTTGTATCGTACGTCATCTTAACTTATGTAGAGTTAGATTTAAAATCTGAAGCAGCTTAAAACTTTCCCAAAAATACAACTTAATGACATCTGTGGGATGACTTTTCTGTTTCATAATTAGATTGTGTAAAGCATTATTGTTTTGTAGTGAACGTGTCAGGTACATGTGTCATAGGTGCTGTTACACACAAAGACATCATGGCTCATCCTTGTCACATATTTGGTTTGAATGACATTTATCTTTGTACTATATAGAAAGCACTGTAATACGCTTTCATATGTTGAATCTTCTATACAAGTTGTAGAGATATCCATGTAAATCCTAACTGGTACTTCAATAGCTGTCTTAATTATAAATGATCAAATTTTCAATTTTGAAATGATTGCTCCGATGCATAATCAAGGGAAGGATCACATGCCAGTTCTACAACACGGAAAGCTAAGAAGAAAGATTAGGAGAAGAAATTGCACAAATTTCAGGAGAGATGTCAATTGCAATTTCCTGCCACAGCACAAAACAGATCTGTTTGTTGTGTAAAAGAATTTTAGGGTAATAAAGTAGACAATATAAGGAGATATTTTCAGCAAATACACAGTAAATTGGAAAAGACATTTCTTCTCAACACTCAAAACAAAAATGTTGCTACTAGAAAATGCGGTTCCTAGAATGTGGTTACCAGAAAATTTGAAGTTATCCATATGGATGGCATTATATATCTGTTGGATTCTGTCACGGTGCCAATCGAAGCTCAGTCTTCAAAATCTGCCTGGAATCCGCCCTGAGTGCCACTGTTAATTTGCGGTCGCTGCCTACCATCCCATCACTTCTGATCTGTTCTCTGTCGCGCGCCACCTACCTAGTCTCTTGGATCCGCATGACCTATGTAATCCATGCCCTCCACCCAGTGCCTCAAAATCTTTACAGAACCCACCGTTGTCATCTCTATCATTTTTCTCACCTTCTCCCAACAACCCCATTCTTTCTTCTACGTTTTGGAAAGTGTCAAGCTGATTCCCAGGTCAGAGCCTCTAAGTTTGCTGTTCCTTCTGTCTGGATCACTTTTTCCCCAGTTCCGTATGCACTGTTGATTCAGTGAACGAACGGATGTGAATGGAGGAGACCCGTGATTTGGATTAGACGCTTGAATTAGAGCCAACTTTTATCCGTTCACACATTTATATCAGTGAACACGCCATACTGAGTCCCCACTATTTGCTGGGCACTAGACTGGGAGTTGAGAAACCAGAGATTTAAGAAGTTTTTATGTCATGTGAATTTTTTCCACAATAAAATTATTGAAAAATTTCATTCTATATAAAAAGAAATAAGAAACATGGCTTCTCTTTATGTTTTCTCTCCTACCAAGTTATAGGAAGACTAAGTTTATGTGCAGCTAAGTCATTGCAACTATTTTATGTTGTAAGTATATTGAAAACAAACAAAACAGAAAGTGAGGCTCAGATTGATGGTGTCGTAAGCACAATATAAAAAGTTCATGGTATTATGAGCCTCAACTTGGGCTGGAAACAGAAATATAGAAACTCCAATGCAATCAGTAGAATTGAAGAGGTCAGCAGAGCAGCTTCCTCTTGGGCAAGGCTCTTGCTTATTAAGTTTTGGATCCTCGGTGCCAGGTCCACAGTAAGAATTCAATAAATTCCTGCTAAATTGAAATCATCACTTGCAATAAGCCCATAATAAGACTGAATTTATTGAAGGCAGAGTCTACCCAGTAGGCCTCTGCGTCCTGCAGGCCTCCCATGTACCAGAGTCTCCATGATTGTTGATGGGTGTTGTGGCTAAAAGTTTAAGTTTTAGATACCTCAGACCAGTAGATACATGAGTGAGGAAGGTGAGATATAAACAGGGAATGAGGGATGGTGGGGAGTGGAAATACTGTATGCTTATTTATTTAGTTAGTTAATCATTTATTTATTGATTGAGACAGGATCTTGCTCTGTATTTCAGGCTGGTCCTCTACTCACTCAGGCTGGCCTGGAAAGGGAGCAACATCTTTCATCTATAGGTCCTTGGGTCTGATTTTTTTCCCCTAAAGCCTTAAATTTAGGCTTTTACTTGTGGTCTCCTACGTTCATTTACTTTATTTATTGGTGATTGATTTTTTGATATATGTTGTTATACAGGAGAGTGATGCTGGTTTGGGGGAATCGGTGCATGCATGTACCATGTCTTTTCAAAGCAGAAATCAGACCTCATTTCCACATTTTATCTCCTTCTCCCCTTCTTTACCTCTCTTCCTGACCCCCTTCCCCACCTCCAAGAGTCTATATTCTCGTTTTCCATCATCTCTCCTTGATCTTCTTTATTATTTATTTGTATTTTAGGTTTCTCATATAAGAAAAAAACCATAATATTTAGCATCCCGAGTCTTTCTTATTTCACTCAGTATGACAATCTCAATTTACATCCATTTTCCTGCAAATGACATGACTTTATCATCTTTGTGGCTGAAAATATTTCATTGTGTGCACACATCACATTTTGTTCAAATGTCTGTTGATGGGCATCCTGGCTAGCTGCAATGTCCCATCACTATGGAAATCAAGGTGAAGATTCATGAAAAAAAATAACTAAAACTAGAAATCCTGTTTGATCCAGGCATAGCTCTCCTGTACACAGCACACAATGTGTCAAAGACAACACACTATTGTGATCCATGCATACCCATGCTTAGAGTGGTACCATTCACAATAGCTATGCTGTGATTTTTAAGGGCTGCCAGTTACTTTGGTTTGTTTGAAAGCAACTTCTGGAACAAACCCTCAAGCAGGTTTAATTTGGCCACCATGTGGTCAGTTTGTGACCTTGGTATTAAGGATGGGGCAGGAATAACACACTTGGTGTACACCACGCTCAGTGTTTCTTTTTTTTCCATTCTTCATCTCCATATATTCCCCCAGTTTCCCTGAATGGTGGGTCTGATCAGCTCCACTAACAGAGGAGAACAGTAGGACTTTGAAGGGTGAGGGAGTCTGCTCACACCATGTAACCAGAAAGCAGCAGAGATACGACTGAAAGTCAAGGCCACTGCTCCTCCCAACGTGATGTGCATGTCTGCTAATTGCAGATTCCAGACCAATGCTTAACGCAGGAAACAAACAATCCATCAAAACAAGGACAATAATTCCTTTACTAAGAGACGCAGCCTCTAAATGGGCCTGATTTTTAGGATGGGGTCATCTTTAAAACATGAACAACAGCACCCTTTGGGGAACATCCTCTAAAGAAAGGCACACTCCTACAGAGTCCTACAGACGTCAAGAGTCGGCTGTACTTTCTTACAGCACGTGAAGACCCAGATTGCCCTTCTATATAAAACTCATATGCATGGAATAAGGTCTGCAGCACACTTGGCAACTTGATCTTTCTGTCTTTGGCTTGCAAAGGCTTATTTTGCAGACATATGTTTTTGCTTAGAAATGCACAGAGGTGTATAAATCACTGGGTTGCCGTCCCTGGAGCCAGCTCCATTAACTTTCTTGGCGTGATCTCACCACTGAAGTCAACATGACTTAAGAGTTTATATTACATTTTATTAGGCTTTAATTCCATACTTTTCCTGAATTTCAATGTTCATCTGTCGGGTAGAAAATAAATGTTACTTGTGACTCAAAGACCAAGGTTTCTAACTTTAATTTGTTTTTAATTAACTTATTCAGCTAATTTTGATTTTAAGTATGCAGGAGGGAGAAGGTCTTGAATACTCCTGAAGGAAAACAATCTAATATATACGTATAATAAACGTATATACACACACACATATGTACATACGTATAAACAAACTAAAACGTAATAAGCCTTCTGAGAAAAGCAAGAGGGCAGAAGTTCAAAGTTCCATATACTAAGGAAAATAAGATCATTTTACTATAAGTGTAAGTCACATGACTCCGGTGATTGCATTTGATTGGCTTTGTCTTCTGACTCTTAAACTTTGTAATCTTTACTCAACTTTTCTAACTCTGTAGCTGTGTCCTCATTTAGAAAGAAGAAAAATGAATGAAAGAAAGAAAACCATCAAAATTCTATTAAAAGTTTACTATTTTCACCAAATTCTCAGACCAGTGCATCTCAAGGACAGATGATGTTTGTTCCCAGGGTGTAATTAGCCATGTCTGTAGACATTTTTATTTGTCATAACTTGAGGTCAAAGGATGTTACTGGGACATTATGTGTAGATGCTTTCAGAGGTGCCTGAAATGTAAAGTGACTACGCAGACACCCTTCATCGCAGAGGGAAATAAAGATATATGTCATCATCTTGTTTGCAGGTGGGCACTGGCAACACCTCCCACAGTTTATGGGTAGGTTCAGAATTTGGGAAGCTGAAGTTAAACCCCAAATTCTGCACAGGGGTCTTAGACAAGGTCCACAAGCATATTGCAAGTCAACATTCTTACTGAAAATGAGGTGAAAATGAAGATACTAGCCCACCTGGACACTGAGGCAGTCCAGTGAGATAATACTGTTTGTGAGGGGGCACAAAAGAGCCACAGCTGCCATCACTATCACCGTCACTGTCACTGTCACCATTGTTACCCAGGAGATACGACAATGTCCATGCAGAGGTAACATGGCTTCCCTTTTTATCTGTTCATTTCTTCAGTATACCAGACAGCTTACTAGTTCTGGGGTTGTAAACATAAGTAGGACATCAAGACTCTATCACCTTACCAGGTCATTCATACTCTCCCTTATTTATCATCACTAGAGAGAACAAGAGAAATAGGTTTGGGGGTTGGTGACAAAGACAGTATCTAGATTCCTCTTTCAGAACCAGTGTCCCCAGAGAAGGATATCATGTACTACGCAGATTCCACAAATGCTTGGGGTTTGGGACTGTCTGATACAGCGTTGGGCTCACCCCTTCCACAAAGCATCAGGACCATCCACTGTCCCAGGCAGGGTGGTGGGGGGAGATTTTCCACAGTGAGCAAGCTTTCCAGGAATTTATATTCAATTCCTTTCAAGATTTACAAGTAGATTTCTGATTTTAAAACCAAATTCTACACTGTTCTGTCCACCTTTTCTCTTAATGTTCCTGGAAGAATTCTTCTCCTCACTTCCCTATGCTCATACTCTCCCTCACAGTACAGAGCACACAACTTCCTCACACTGTGCATGGGTGGGTGTGTGTGTGTGTGTGTGTGTGTGTGTGTGTGTGTGTGTGTACTGTATCTGCTCCTCTGTTAGAGGGTGAAATGAACGAATAAAAAGAAAGAAACAGGTTTGCACAGCCAGTTGGAACTATATTCCAATCCATGTCAAGTGCTGCCACTTTTGTCAATGGTTTTTGCTTCAGAGACACATTAATATCTTCTGGAAACCTTGGAAACACAGAAGTCCTATAATGATGGTAAAGACATGGACTGAAAGGGTAAATTCCATACCTGCTGCTTACTAGACAGGAATCTTGAGTAAGTTACTTGTCTCCGCATGTTTCAATTTCCTCATATTTGGTAGGGGTATTAAAATAATCTAGAATTGGGTTGTTGGGAGGATTAGATGAGATAATATTTGTATATGCAAAATAGAATCATGTCTCCCACCTAATAAGTACTTGCTGTAGCTATTGTTATTATTGCTACATCGAATTTTTTTTACCAGTTTTGTCACGATCCCTATCATTTGAGACTTTTGGCCTTAGCCCAGACATGTTAGATTGTTTTCTGAGAATTAAGGCCCAATAGGTCAGAATTTTGTGAATGTTTCTTAAGGTGGAAAACCTGTGACTTAGCGTGCGGCACTCACTCTGTCAGTGAAGAGCAGAAAGAATGAAACCAGGACCGTGTGCAACAGAACAGCTACGGAGTGGAAGTGGGAGTCCGGAGAATCAGTAAGACTGGAAGCATTTTCTTGCCAGTAAGAGCAGTCGAATGCTGAAGGACAGTAGCGGAAGAGCTCAAGGAATCTTCGCCGAAGACTTTGCTTAATGGGGCAGGTGATGCTCATTCTTGGGATGTCCCCACAAAGATTCCAGGCTCAAGCCAAAGGAAGCCCTACCAAACTCTAGGTTCCAGCCTCATCTTCCTACCGATTATTTTTTCTATAGGACAAAGGAGAAAAGGAGGAGTACACTGGACTACTAGAAAACTCCGGATCAATTTTACTTTTTACATTTTATTGTTGGTTTGCATTCGTATCCTCTATGTCTTTCTCTCTCTCTCTTTTAATCCTTTTTTTCTTTTTTGTGGTATTGGGATCAAACCAAGTCCTTCACACCGAGCTATATCCTCAGCCCATTTTTTTGTTACTTTTGACTATGAGACAGTCTCACTAAGTTGATAACTTGCAATTTTCCTGCCTTAGCCACTCACTCCCCCACCCCCCAGTGCTGGGGTTACAGACATGTGCCACCAGGCCCAGTCTCTGTGTCCTTTGAATCCTGGCTCTTTGATACAACCTACCTTAGCCCAGGAAATAGTTTCTTACTGACCTTTCCACAAAATGCAGGAAAAAAGATGCTTAAGAATTTTTAAAGACGAAAATAAACCGAACAAAGCCTAGTGAAGAAGGCAGCTCAAATTTAAATGTTGGCCATGAGGCTTCTGATTCCTCTTCCTCTCATCCTGCTTTTGCTGAAGTCCTCACTCTTACAGAAGTCAATAATGAGGAAAAATACATCATCTAAGCATAATAAGCAATGAGAGGGACTTTAAAATATAGAGACCCAGATCACAACTCCTATGGAACTTAAAACAAAAAACAAAGTGAACCAGGGGGGTAGGGTGGGGAGGGAGGGGGGGTGGGGAGGGGGGGAACAAAAGGAGAGTGGGAAAGCCCTTGTCACCTTGACAAGATACGTATGTGCACAAAATGCTCAATCTCATTGTAAACCTTAAATTTTGCCCTTATACATATCAATAAAATGGGGAAAATATACTCTTTTAATAGTTGCATAGTTTTATTTTTCTTGATGGAAAGATTCTTTACAGCCTTCTCATAAGGAACAGCAAAGAGTCCTCCTCCCCACAGGATCTGCTACTGAATCTTGCGGGACCCTGAAGGAGCCGTACAACCCCTCCAAGTATTTGTTTCCTGGGGTCAAAGAATAAAGAAAATAAAGCTTTCCACTGAGAAAGTTCAAAGTACTTCCTTTTGTGTGTTTTTTGCGCTTCTCAGGCTTCCCTTAAAAGCAATCGGGGCTCTTCTCAACAGAGGCACAGAGATGCTAAATGGTTTGCTTTAAAGTGAATTAGCAGTCAAGATGAAAGTCAGAAAAAGAAATCAGGCTCATAACTTGGTGGCATGCTGGTAAATGCTTAATACCAGGCTTTCCTGAAACAAAAGCCCCCATTTACAGTGCTCACCAATTCTCAGGGTGCCAATACTCCCCTAGTGGCCATTCACTGTTGCATAGAGACTCGTGATGGCTGTCCCAACTTGTGGGCTACCATCTGGCTGCAATACAGCAGTGTCTACCTCCCGGCACAGGCATGGGACAGTCATAGATACAAGTGGGTGGTGACTTCTACCTCTTTTACATCAATAAAACATACACATGCATAATTTGGGGTGCTATAACATCTATATGTTATATGTTATATATAACATCTATATGTATATATGTATGTGCTAACACATACATATATACAGTTTTCCCCCAGTCCTGTGTATTGAATCAAAGCCCTTCACACTGTGCTACACCCCCCACCTATTTTTATTTTTTAATTTTGAGACCGCGGTTCGCTAAATTATTAAGTTGCTTAGGATGGGTTTGAATTTGCAACCCTCCTGCCTGAGCATCTCAGAGTGCTAGGATTACAGGCTTGCACCACCAGGCCTGGCTGCGGTGCTATTAGATTTCCAAGCACAATGCATGTTATCAGAAGCTCCTTGAAGGCAAGATGGTGACATATTCATATTTCTGTCACTCATGCTCAGCGCACTCTGAGCTGGTCAAAAACAGTGGCATCTAAGAAATATGTCTATTTGCAAGTTAAGATTCTTTACAATGAAACTTGCTTCGCTAGAAATAAAAATCCTCATTATCACACCAACTTAGGTTCTAATTAACTCTCCTTCATCCTGATAATAAGATCTCACCCTCCCGACGGTCATGTTGACAGGACTCAGTTCTCTCAGACAAATCCAAAGAATCAATTTCAGGATTGCACACTTTCTCTCTAAAACAGCTATCACCTTGAGGACGACGGTGCAAACAGTGGCCACCACATAAACACAGATCGGTATAAGCTCTTCACTATTTCTTCCAGGTCCACTGGCAGAGAGCTAAGAGCCAGAGGGGCAAAGCAACATTACATTTTGATGATGAGGGAAAAGGGAAAATGGGAATTGGAGATGTGTACTAGGCTCTGAATACCACCCTACTTTCTGAGTTCGTACATCAAAATCCCAATCCCCCAACCGATGGTAATAGCACGTGTAGCCTTGGGGCAGAGCCTCCGTGGCAGGGATTAGGGCCCTTATAAAAGAGACCCTCCTTGCTGTCTTGCCTCCATCACCACAAGAGGACACAAAGAAAAGACACTAGTTCTAAATCAGCAAGGAGACCCTCACCAGACACCAAAGCTCCCAGCCTCCAGGTCTGGTTTTTCCAGCCTCTAGAACAAAAAGAAATAAAGTTCTGTGGCTTACAATTTACTCACTTTATGGTATTTTCTTACAGCAGCCTGAAGGACTACACCAATGTGGAACTCAAAGTGCGGCAGGGGAAGATATCGGGAGGAGTCAAAAGCACAGATGTTAAGACCTGGTAGGGATCAGAATATTATCACTGATCTGAGCAATAGAAGACAGCTTGGTTCTCTGTTTCATTAATTACCAATGAGATTTTCTTAAATCAAGAAAGATTATTCCTTTTTCCTTCACAGATGTGATTTTAAATAAATCCACTACTTGAGCTTGCATCCCTGGGACTTTTTATGCCACAAGTCATAAAACAATGGATTACATTGAATTCTCTTTCATCAGTTCACAGCCTTCGAGAGCCTCTGTCCAATGGGCACAGAATAGGCATGCACTTGTACACTATGAACGGTTCCCGAAGCTTCAGACTATCCTCTCTGCGGAGACTTTCCAACCACTGTGCTCTGTCTTCTTACTTTCTGTTGTCGATGTTCAAATGGCTGGAACAGCTTTATTTTTAAAAAATACCCTGAAACAATCTTCGCCATTAGAAGAGTTTCTTCTTTTTCCCACTGCAATTAAGGAGCTAACACAGACAGCATTGCCTGAGCTGATTTTATACTGCTGCAATAGAATAATCACAGAGTGGACAGCTTATAAAGAACAGAAATTTACTTCTCAAGGGTCTGCAGGTTGGGAGGTCCAAGATCAAGATGCCACCGTACGGCTCATGCCTTCTTGCTGTGTCAGATGGCATCACAAGACAAGAGAGCAAGGGCCGGGGGAGGGGGAAAGCAGGAGGCATTCAAGGGACTTAATAGCAAAGTCATTCCTGTGACAACAGCCTTGATCCATCACGAGGGTAGGGCCTGGTAACCTAATCACCTCTTAGCAGTCACCCTTCCCAACACCCTTCCATTGGCAGTTAAATTTCAATCTGAGTTTTGGTAGAGACATGTAAACCATGACAGCACTGTGGCAAATATGCCACAAGAACAGTGAGATAAACAAGAGGACATGAGCGTGGGGACAGGAAATGATGAACAAGGCTGGCTGGAGGGACCTGCTGTCTTCATGTGAATCCCTATCCTCTCAGGTCATCGATGCTGCCTTCAGCTTCCGGTGGAGGGAAATTTTGGGGTCATATAGATGTTTCAAGTATGTTGCTAACAGGCAGACAACACAGAGACACAAATGAAAGCAGAGGAAGCTCCCTGCTATTCCAGGGGGTTTCTTTCCCTGCTGGTTTTTCAAGTCTTGCTCCACGCTAAAAGGCAACCTAGGATCCTGCAGGTTCCGGCTTCTTGGTCGCCACCAAAGCTTTTGCTCTGTGCCCTATGTGGGTCCACTCCAGCTATCTACTGCTAAGCAACAGGAGACAGGTCTGGGAGAGAAAAATACACAATATTTTGCAAAACCTAAAGAAAATGGAAAGGCTCTGGGGTATTCAGACAGCCACAAGTTGGACAGGTGCCAGCCCAAAAGCTGCACCAAGATTTCTCCTCCTTGATTTGATTTTGACAGAACAGTCAGTGGTTGTTTTCTGACAAGAGATTCATTGTATTTTTTTAAATGTGGGGTGGAGGAGGCAAGAAGGGACCTTATTCCATGCCTACTTGTTGGCTCGGGGACTCTCTCTGAGATGGAACCATAGGACGGAAAGCAGTAGTATGCAGGCAGAGGTGCTTAGTCAGTCTCCTGAACTCGTCTGTCTGCTGGATTGCAATGATTACTGCAGAGTACTGGGGAATATCAAGGGCCTCCAGCCCTGGTTATTTATTCAGGAAAACAAAAGAAAGCACAGAGAGGGTGGGTGATTTGTCACACATAGAATAAAGGAAAGGACAGCTCAGAATCTTCCATCTCTAAGTCTGGACCTGCTGGGTCTTCTCAGGAGATCATGAATTAATATCTTACAGAATGAGACAAGGTATTTTCACCAGAGCACAGTGTCTCCCAACGTTCGCTAAGCTTTAGGCAGTGAGAAGAGGAAGCCAGCTTTAACAGAAGCAAGGTGCTAAGCTTTGAGCTATTGTTCTGACGTGCAACATGCCGCACATTCATATCCTCCTGACAAGATTACAAAACACGTCATTCATTGTCTTCCTACATGGGGGCTGAGAGACTGAGGTCTAGAAAGCAAGGACATGTGGACAAGACCCTAAGAGACCTGGGATCTCCCGACTCTCTGTTGCTTCTTTCTGCTGCACTCACCACTTCTGCCCGCAGCAGCACAGGAGAAGCCAGGGATAAAGGAAAACGTGAAAAACGGTCACAATATCAGGGGAGCTGAGTTTTGGAGTAGATTCCACACTCAGGCAACTCACAGATTCGCCATTTCCCTTACTGATTAGCTTGACTTGCGAATGGTAGAGAAGTTTCTGCTGGGGCAGCAACTGCCTAGATAGATGGGTTGAGAAGGGATCAGAGGTAACTTCAAGCCTTGGGTGTGTGTGTGTAGGGGGAGAGTGCTAGGATCAATTAACAATGTCTGCCTGGATATGATCGATTAGCAATGTCTCCCTGGATATGAGTGAGGAGAGGAGGTGCCTGTAGACCAGGAGAGGTCTCAGGCTCTGCATCCTGAAGGTTACTGAGGACAAAGCATGATATGGGAGGTTGTGGGGGGTGCATGTTTCAGGATTCCCCATACTCCTATTCACCTTTTGTACCATTCTAGCTCTCATAGAGGATGATGTTCAGGAAACTTGGTAGAGAAACAGCACTTAAATTCATCTCTAAAGGGTCATTCGGTCACACAGATGACTGTCGCAGTGCCAGTGAGTAGAGATATTCTTTCTCCCCAGGTTACAAGAGTACCTGAGACTGTAGCCCAGGAACCTCAGCATTCTCTGCTTCTTTCGGTTCTTCACTTCTGATTGCTTCCTTTCTACCCACGCTGGTGAGACTTGCCAGGGCCATCAAATTGGTTTCCTTTGGAAATCATGACCGATTCCTTGCATGTGACAATCCGGCATGCCTCCCACATGAGACATCTTAGATTCCTGGCTATTTAGACTTCTTCTGTACAAGATCATGCAGATAATAAGGCAGAAAGAACTTTGTACCCAAAAAGGCTTGGGAATGAATTTTGCCCTTTGGAATGTGAGACCCTGCAACCAGAAGGAAAGATCCCCAAGCTCTGTAGGCTTGCTTGCCTCACCTGCACATGAGGGGAGACCCACGTCATGTTAGGCTTTGCAGGTGACAAAGTGGAAAAATAGATTCCAGAGCCTCACATACTGCCTAGCATGGAGTAGGAGCTCAAACACAGCAGTCATGTCAACCAATGATGATGTATGCACATGATGACAAGGTGACCTAACACACCTTGAAAGTTGGAAGCAAAAAAAAAACAAGACATGACACAGACTGAGCAACCTTCATCCAAAATGTCTGAAACTGGAAGTCTCAATTTGGATTTCAGATATTCTTCCATAATATTTATACACACATAGAACATGACAGATACCAAGGAGGCAACATTGTCTTATAGTTCACTGTAACAATAGAAATGAGAACTCTCATCCTATCAAGTTCACACATTCCATGCTATATGACATGTACATAGAACGGGACATTCGTGGGAGGAGATGGAGATGAAAGACTGTGCTTCAATACTGGCCTCCTTGGCATCAGAAGAGAGGTGCTGACTTAGTGATGTACTTAAATCTCTCCTATAAAAAGCAAAATGGGAAGAAAACAAAAGTAATGCAGAACCTCAGAAAGGGCACATCCGGGGAACGAGGGAGCCAGACTCTATCACTGCATCTACAGCTAACACTCGCTCTAGAACCTTCACTGACGACACAGTTCTTAGCAGACAGCTTTGTCCCATACGTGTAATTCATAGAGGAAGATGCCTTAGACATAGAAAGGGTGACTTGTTCAGTGTTGCCAAGTAATGCAGTGTGTGAGCTGCGGCAGAATCTGGGATCCCATTCAAATCTTTCCTTGCTGTTACTGTGACTGGCTCTTGTCCCCCCTGCAGCCCCACCCCTCGCCACAGGCAAGGAGATGGGAGCTGTGCAGCTGTACCTGCTCTGTCCCTTTCTTCTCTCCTGATCATTGCTGCAAAGACATTAACCATCATCAGTCTGGATTCTTATATTTAAAAATCCAACCCTGTCAGATGATATAATGATTCACTTGAAATGATTCTCAACTGTGGTTACAAATGCTAACTCACTAAGTGGTTGAACGAAGAAATAAATAATGAATAACACAAGTTCATATTTGTTTTAAAAATACTTTTTAGGTAAAGAGCTTAGATTAGACTTTTTTTGAGAAAGGGTCTCACTCTGTAATTCTGCGGTCCAGGCTGGTCCTAAACTCACCATGTAGACCAAGCAGGTCTTGGACTCATGTCAACTCTCCTACCTCAGCCTCTCAAGTGCTGGGATTATACACATGTGTCACCCTGCTTATGTGGTTCTGGGGAATCGAACTTAGGGCCTTGTGCCTGCTAGGCAAGTGCTTTATCTGCTGTGACATTCCTCCAGCTCAGAATAGACCTCCTTGGCACATGGTAAGTTAAGAATTTAATGTTACTCATCTTCTTCATCATCATCCTCACCACGTGGCCATGATCCACCCCTCATCCCAATCACCATTCTAGACAACAAGTGCCCTTTATAATTAATATTAATTCATATAATTAAGTACTTATAACAAATTTTTTTCAAACACAACTGGGATCCAATGAGATTCGTGAAATTATATCAACAAGTGTTTTGAAAAGCAAATGGAATGAGTATATAGAGTATAGAATGAGTAAATAGAGCATAGAATATAAAGTCATTAAAATGCATATCAAATAGTAAAGGAATTTCACTAAAATTTTCATATATATAACATATATGTATATATGTGTGTATGTATTTGTGTACTGAATCACATAGGAAATATATTACCTTTATTCATGATCGAAATGGCTTGGAAAACACTTCAGCAAAATGTTAGTCCCCAAAAGCCTTAGCAGGTGGGTGGGCAGAGCTCCTCTGAGAATGCCCACGCCCCCACGGTTTACCCTGAAGATGCTCTTTGCATTGTACTTGAGTTCTGCCCTTTAGGGGAATGGACATAATGAGGACCCTTTTCGCTCTTGATGGTCCTTCTGGTCCTCTACCTCTTAAACTCTACCAAGCAAAGACCCTTCTCTTTTTTCCCCATGAAAGGAAATTTCTATGCCAACACAGCCACTGCTGTTTTTAATATCCCTTCAACTACGTTCACAAAGACTTTCACGTATAAGAAGTAACGAGCACTACTATTTTAGAGCCCTTGCTACACGCCAGGCATGAATTCCTTGCTTTATATCTTGGCAAAGTTCAGATCCTTTGGTGCGAGTGACAGAAACACAATGAAATGGGCTTCTACAAAGAAAATGGATTTGCTCATGTGGCTAAACTCAAGAGATTCTATGCAGTTAGATCCAAACAGACTCACGACTCTGATTGCTTTCCTTGTTGTCTTTTGTGGCTTTGCTGTAGGTTGGCCTCCCTTTGGGTTAAGTCTCTGTCTACATGATGCCCTCAGAGCTTTAGACCCCTATCCTTGTTCCTGAAGTTGGGTGGAAAAAACAAAAGCTTCTCTTTCCCAGTTGCTGCCCTTAAAGGCCTGACTATGATTTTCAGTCCTGGCTTGGGTCCTAGGCACATCTGTATGGAAAAATAGGGCCAACCCCACTGAGTCCTGTAAACTAAGTTGGGCTTGGGGAGTGCTCAGAGGAAAACTAATGTGAAAGGAGAATTGTTATCAGAAAAGAGAGATTGGATGGTGAAGAAGCTAAAGTGAGAGTCATTTACCAGGGTCCTCACAATGCTGTCTGCAAGAGGTATCCTACACTGTGGAACTGAAGGTCAGAATGATTATTTGACTAAGATCTCACGATCAAAAGAAGACAGCCCTGGATTGCAGCCCAGACTTCCCAGGTCTTGTGCACTCTCACACTTCTTGCCAGGACTGCTTTCTCATTTCCATGGTCATCTGGTGCGTGGACCAGGTTCTCACCATCTCAGACCCACACTCCTATTAACGCAGACAGACAGTGCTGTCTACCTTCAGATGAGCCAGGCCTCACGGCTGGGTCATCTTTGGCTTTTAGTGAACTAAAATCCAGGTTCTGATTTTTAAGTTCTTTGAATCTATATCCCTGTCGACTAATATCTGACTTGGATAAGCCTAAAGTCATTCTTTTGTAGTCAAAAAATATAGATTTTTTAAGACAGGGTCTCACTTAGTAGTCCAGGCTGGTTCTGAGCTCACTATGTAGTCCATACTAGCTTTGAACTCACAACAAACCTCTTGCCTCAGCCTCCTGAGTGCTAGGATTATAGGCAGGCACCACTACACCCAGCTTATATGGTACTGGGGAATTGAACTTGGGTCCTTAGCATTTGCTAGGAAAACACTTTAACTGCTGATCTATTCCTCCAGTCCCTCAAAAAGATATTTTATATGTGTTAACAAATATATTCATGTATTTGATCCTCTTTTTAAGTATTTGATCTTTACATGGATCTGCAGAGGAATGTTGAGAATATTCTGTATTTCACAGAAGACACATAAGAGATTCAAAAGGCTTTACTGACTTGAGTATCTTGTCTAAGGCCATAATTAGGGACAGACTCAGAATTTCAATGTGGCTATTCACATGATTTCTCATATTAAGACTTTCCCAGGTAGTGGATGTCGGAGAACTTCATGAGTCCTCACTCCTCACCTACAACTCAGCCAGCCTTCTTCTTGCTCTGTCGCTGCTAGTATTTTAACTTTCTGCCTGTGCCTTGATTTATATTCAAACTCTGTAAACTCTGGCAGGAAATTTATTTCACTTGACTGGTTCATCATCTTTTTTTTTAATAAATAAAGTTTTATTAGAACACAGAAATAGTCATTGATTTAAAAATCTTTGTTGCTTCTTTTATGCTAAAACCAAGTAACTATGACAGACACCTAACAATCTGAAGACTTCTGCCCAGCAGCCCAACAAAGGACACCATTGCCAGGTGGCCAGGGACCAACATGGAGTGAAGTTGGCCTTTATCCAGAGACAATATTTGTGTATGGCTCACTAATTCAAGCCGATCCAAGCCAAATGGCAGCCCTGGGGCCTATTTTATCATTTAAGTCTAAAGGGTATCTCAACAGTCCAGTGTTCAGATGGTGACTGGGTCATAGGAGGGCTATACTCATCACTCACCAGTGGATTAATCTGTGAATGGTTCCAAGTGCTGCTAGGAAGTGGGGTCTGATTGGAAGTTTGGCCCAGAGGGTACGTGCTTGTCCTTAGCCCCGCCCTTCCCTCTCTGTTCCCCAGCCATCACATGGTGAGCAGCTTTCTTCCACACCAGACCCTTTTGCTTTGCCTGTTCTGCCTCGGAGCCAGCCAGCCATGCACGAACTGAGAACCACTGCAGTGTTGTGTTCCAACAATAGAAAGTGATTAAGACAGCCCATTACGCAGCGGGCTCTCCACCAGCACGTGCCAGGTGTCTCCAAATCGGTGGCACCTTTGTTGGCTTTGGAACGTGCTACTTTCCTCATTTCTGCCAACTTCCAATTTCGGAGGTTGACCATCATGCTTATTCCCATCACAAACATTAAGACAACCCCCCCCCCCCCCGACCCCACCACACACACTGTCCCTTTTGCTGCTGAGCACTATTCAGAGCAGTGTTTGGGGGTGATGTCACAGCACGTTGGCTTCAATGTGATCTGTGGAGCATCCACAATGAACCCACTAATAACAAGTGCTCAAGTCCTTTAGTTTAGGTCTGACTTACTATTCAATTAATAAAACAGAGCCAGTTCGAATCCACAATATAACGTGACATGACATTTAGGAAAAGCTAAGGATTGCAGACCCGCCTCGAGACCCAGTTATCCTTCCTTCTATCTGCACAGTGATGGGTAAAGTTTGTAACTCTACTATCCTCAGTTGTGAACTGGGAACAATAAGAGTACTTAAAGAACAACAGGTTTTGTGGTTACATTAGTTAAAATCTTTATTGTTCACAAATGAATGCTTAATATAGTGTAAGGACTGTATAGACCAAGCTATTGTTATGTATTGAGTGTTCACAACAGGCAGTGATATGCTATGAGTTTTGCATAGATTATCCTGAACCTGAAGCCCTGACACTGTCCCTTGATTTATGGTATGATTCCATATGAGAAAGAAGGAATTAGTCACAGCTGGTGTGTGGGGAACTATGCAGAACCCACAGCCTGCCTTATCTGTGCCACATTCAGAAATAGTTCTCTAACTGGATGATATCATTACTCAAGTGCTTGGAAAAAATTCTTTCAAAAATAGCACATATACAAAAACAGGAGCTTAAACTCAATTTGCTTAACTTCTTCTTCTTAAAATTTGGTGGGGGAGGTATTCAAATCTAGACATACCCTTGAGAGTAAGTCAGCCTGTGAACATCATCTGTCAAGTATATCCTGGGAAAAAAACTTCTTGCAATTTTCTATTTTGGGGCACGCAGAATGAAGTTTCCCTTTCAGAGCACTGTGAGTTTTTTTCCTCAGTAAAACACCGGTCATCCAGGTTTGTTATGAAAAGTAAGCAAGGTACTCTATATAAAAACTGCTTCACACAGACACCGCTACTGACACTCCATCTGTCACCACCAGAAGCCTCAGTTCACCTGCCACTGTCCATCAGGTCTGGTATGTCTTGACAGAGCTCAGCCGACACCTCAGAAAGGGACCAAACCAAACGCCACAACCCTGAGTATAAAGTCGGTAGACGAGTGAACCTCCCATGCCAACATTGAAAACTCAGTAGAAATCCAGCCTTTTAAGAGTCAGAGGTGCCTAGTAGGAGCTCAATTACTTTACTACTGCATGCTGGGCCCGCGTTCCTAAGAATGGTGCAAGAGAATGGGGAACCTTGCAAAGGGTAATGATGCCATCACCTCTCCTACAGCTCCCTGAGAGAGCACCTTCGCAACAGCTAGATGACAGACCGCACAACCCAATGATATGGAATAACCCAACGATACAGACCGGGTTCAAGAAGCCATAGTTGCTTTGTACAAAGGACAACAGTAGACCATGGTTAAATTTGCCTTATTTTCATGACTCATCATTTGATTAGCCTTTGCACGATGAATGCTGCCTGGAATTGCTACTGTGAGATTTCCAGAGCTGGGTCCTGCCTCCCTGGACAGATGCAAGGAGAAGACCAAGACTTAATAACTGAACCCAATATCACCAACTGGGATCTGTTACTGAGCACTTACCGGGTCCTGTGATGGAAGTGCACTGCCATTCACATCTACAGCAGAGATATCAACAACTGGCTTACGGTTACATTGCTTGTGAGTAGCAGAGGTAGATTAGAAGCCAGTTGAGAGTAGACTCAGAGCCTGCACGCCAAACTTCTACTCTGCTTGTTCCCAGGGTGAAAATGTCTCTAATACAAATATTCTCTGTGGCCAGGTCACCAGATAAGAAGAAAAAAAAAAGAAGGGAGTGCGGAGATGCTGCCCAAAGAGGCTTTGTCTGAGCAGATGAGTCAAGGAGACCAAGACCCGGGCTGACTACCAAACAGTTAAGAGTTAACTGGAAACTTGGCACTTGTTTACTGTGTTCTATTTTTTTAAAAATGTACTACTGGGAAGGACTCCTTATTAAAAATAGAAAATCAGTTTAGCAAAATAAGCAATAGTGATCCTCTCTTCCTACTGCAAAAAAGAGGGAATGTTTCCTTCAAGGAAAGAAAAGAATGGTCTTCTCCCTCACTCCGTCTTTTCCTCCCTTTTCTTTCTTCCCTTCCTCCATCGTTCTCAGCCTCGTTATTGAAGGTTCTGGTTTGTGACCCTGGGGTTCATGATTCTAAAAGCAAATGCTAACTACCTTTTTTTTTTCTTCTCAAGGAAAATAGGGCTTGAAGCAGCTTCATGGAAAACAGCTAAATACAACACTTTTATTGATGTGAAATGCTAGAACACCTGTCTGTTTTTTCCCTTTGGAGGTTTCCAGGTCTCACATGAGCAGCAGGCACAGATTCCACTGCAACTATGCCAAAGACACCTGTAGGCACTTAACAAAATAATTACCGAGTAATGGATGAATACTACAAGCTCAGGAACCCCAAAGCCAAGGTTATTACTGCTGTCTTAGTGTTTGACCTTGAATCTGGGATTATGAGAAGGCTTGGGTCTTCTCACAAAGTTTCTTCCATCCCTTCACTTTGAGAGTATGTTTTAACTACACATGATTGTTCCATTAGTTTTGAAGAAACTTTGGAATTCCATTGCAAGTTTGAGGTTCCTTCTAAAGTTGTTATGTTCTTTTCCTTTGTTGCTATTACAGTAACTAACTCCAAAGGTGATTTTTGTTTCTTTGGAAACATCTGCCCATGCCTAGAGACAATTTTGGTCACCACCATCAGTGAGATGCTTCTGGTGTACAAGGGGTGTAGGTGCACAAGGGTGATGAAGCAGAGTTGGTGTCCTGCTAAAGACCCTACAGGACACCAAGTCTGCCTCATCAAAAGTCAGCCAGTCCAGAGAGTCAACAGTGCCAAAGTTAAGAAAAATCCAAGATTCTTGTTGAAAGAGGGAAAATGCAAATATCAAGATAAAACAATTTCTCTCTCTTTCATGTGGCTTCTCTACTTTCATAAGACCCACTACATTTTGTGGGGTTTCTATGCCCAGAATGCTGAGAAAGCCTGTAGAAAAAAGTTAGACCAAGGATCAACAATCACGGTTTCAGTAACGACTCCCATTTGTATATAGCTTTACTGTTTGTCAAGCGCCATCCTGCGCACTGAGGCAGCTTAAGCCACACTGGGGAAGGAAGTGGGAAAGATTTTCCTAAGAGTATTTCCCATTTTATGTGTTTCCAGAATTAACAGTTTAAAGCAAATTAGAAATAGATTAAACAAGGTACCTTTGGTCAAACAGAAAAGCAATTACATGATAGGAAATTGTAATAATCCATCACAGACATCTGCTTCCAGGTCTAAGAGCTGGGTACAGTTTCCACCTCGCTGTGTGCCCAACCCCTGTGGGAGAGTGACTGCTTTTTGTCTGACACAAACTCAGTTGCCAGGGCCAGGAGGGGGTGCCCAACTTTTTTCCCAGAATACCCATAATTTCTGAGTTTATTTATGAATTTCATGTTTTGAAAGGTTAGCATTACCACTCACTTATATTTTCCCCCATTTTATTGATACGTATAAATGCAAGATTTAAAGTTCACATTGATCTTGAGCATTTTGTGCACATACATTTCTTGCAAGCTTACAAGATCTTCCTTTCTCTCCTTTTGGCCCTCTCTTAGCCACCCTCCTCAGTTCCCATTATTTTCCACATTAAGTTCAATGAGATAACTGTGATCTGGGTCTCTCATATCAGAGAAACCATTTGATATTTCACCTTCTGCTTCTGACTCACTTCACTAAGCATGATGGTCTCAAGTTGCCTCCATTTGCCTACAAACATGTTTTTGATGGATTAAAAAAAAAGAAAAACCTGAGAAGTCCCAAAACTGCCGCAAAGCAGACAGGAAAGCCCCTAGGGGTGGGGTGACTTTGTTTTGAGCTCTGGTCTATCTGCCATTCATAATATTCATGCACTTATTATACTCAATGAGATTTATGAATTCCTGGTACCTTGTGCACAGAAGTCTCCAAATAAACCCTTACTGTTTTCAAGGAGAAAATGAAGAATATTATTACACACACACACACACACACACACACACACACACACCCCATCTCCTTTCATGAAGTCTACGTCAATATTAAGACTGTATTGGGTTTCTACTCCTATTTATCTGCTACGATATCTAGCAACCTGAACATCGATGTGCTGTCGTGTTTTCACACAGGCAGTCTGCAGACGACAGGATATTCACATTTTAACTGTGTGTACAATTTTTCATTGTAACTGCAGTTCAGTACCTCAAACGCACTGATTTCTTTCTTAATTTATATTTTTACATCAAAAGCAGTTTTTTTCGAAATGATGAGAAATAATTCAGAGAGATCCAAGCGCTCTTGACTCCAACAGAAGCAGCATTCATAACCACAGTTCACCCACCTTACTGAGATTCTCCAGCGTAACGTGTACACAAGCCCGTGTGTGTGTGTGTGTGTGTGTGTGTGTGTGTGTGTGTGCCTGTGTTTGATTCAATGTAACTTTGCCACATGAAGCCTTATTTTACTTCATGGCATAGCTATTCCATGCGACTTCAATATAAACCAAAACACAAAACAATAATGAGGTGTATTCTAATGTAGATACAGTCATTCAGTTGATTCATTCAGGGCCATTTCTGTGCCAGCCACTTTCGAAAAAAAAAAAAAAAACAGTATAAGAGACCTAAAAGGAAAGAAAAGGTGGTCCCTGCTGTCATAGAGCTTGTAGTCTTATGGGAAGGCAGAAAGGCCAATAATTACAGAACCAAATGAGTCTAAAATGAAAGAAGCCTTTCAATTAGCTGTAAAAATAATCAAGATAAGTAAAAATTATATATCTTGGTGATTTGTATGTTAGCTTTAATGCCAAAGTCATATGGACCTTTCTCATTATACATATCTTGATGTATTTATAGTGTTCAAGTAACATATGTCTAACACTTTAATATATTACTTATCATGATCTATCAATATGGCACTGGAGTATCTTCTCCCCTTGCAACAATTCAACTCAATAGGTCAAACTGTACAAATAAATCATCCCCAGGTTTGATTTATTCATGCATAGATTCCTTCGTGTTCTTATTGTAAGATTAAATAGAATTCTACTGAAATACGTGTTTATCTGTCTGTGGTTGATTCAACTAAAAGGTTGTCAGAGAAAGAGAAAATTTGGGGTGTATTGGCAGGTGTTTTTTTGGCCTTTTATAAACAATATAAAAAGAAAACATTTCATACTCACGTGAAATCCTCTATTGGCAGAAGAAACTTTCTACTGGCAGAGGCTGAAAAAAAGTGTTTTACAACTGAGTAGCATGACCTAATACCCTACACACTGAATTTCCCATTGAGGTAATGTGGGCTTCCATGTTTGTGTGTCATAAATCACCCCACCCCAACTGAATTCAAATGCACTGTTTCTTTGTTGTTAAATCTAACTTACTGTCTGTAGTGTGTTTCCAACTCATTGTTCAAGAGCATCATGAAAAATATGGAAGATACTGACAGCGAAATGAAGACTAAATGCAAGAATAAAGCACCCTATTTACATGTGGTCTCCTACTCTGCTCCATTCCAGAGACTGCTAGAGAGGAGCGCTGGGCCAGTTGTACCACGGCTGGGAAGACTCTCAGGCATGAGAGGGGGAGGACTCGTGGCAAGATCACAGCACACACGGGTGACCAGCCTAGATGTGAGCATCTGTTCTGCGACTCATGCTCTGTGAAAGGCACAGTACCCAGCGGAGACTTACGCAGGAAAGGCAAACCTGCTTACCACCTGCCACATAGTTAGCACAGTGCTCAGTTCTGGGGATCCAAACAACTCTAAGAATCACAACTGCCTGGGAGCCACGAACAGTCTAGATGCAAAGTTAGGAATTAAATGCAATGCAAGAATTATACGTGAATAACATTTGGGGTGCAGCTCAGTGGTAAAGTATCTGCTTGGTGTGCTCATGGCTCTGGGTTCAAGCCCCAGCGCGCGCACGCGCGCGCACACACACACACACACACACACACATGATATGACATATTCAATTTTTTATGCTGTGCCATAATACAAAGACAAAATAAGAAAGAAAAATGAGAACCAAATTAAAGAACTCTTGGATATGGTGGAGTATGAGTTCAGGTATTGAAGATTAGGAAGATTTTTCACTAATTGAGCTGTCAGAGTAGGGCAGAGGGCAGAGGTGGCAAGAGCTGGTGCCAGGTGAAGTGGGCAAAAGAGAGGCCTTCACTTTTGGTCTTGGAGTCAGACAAGTTGAATCTGATTTTTTTTTTTTTTTGTACTAGGGATTAAATCCAGGGCTTTAACATTTTTTTATTTTTGGCTTTGAGACATTATCTTATTAAGGTGCATAGGCTGGGGTTACATTTGTTATCTTGCTGCCTCAGCCTCCTCAAGTGTTATGAATCTGATTCTTAGCCTCTTGCTTAACAGGAGCACATTCAAAGAAATGTACAGACTTTGAAGAAGGATAAATGCAAATGAAACTGAAATGAAAAAGAAAACCTTACTTCAACCCAACACATCTTTACATTTTAGAATCAAAGGTCTCTGATTCTTATACGACCAAAGGAAAGCCACAAATATTGATCCACAATTTAACAAAATAGTGAATTTAGATATTTATGATCAAGATTAAAAATCATAAAATGACTGATAGAGTGGTGGTAGGAAGAATTATAAGAGGCTTCCCACAGGATTACTGATGTCTGGTTATTTAATACAACACCATTCAAGGTGCTAGTGTCAAGAGATTGTGTAGATGTAATTAAAATCCTAAATTAGACAGCCTTAAATATGAATTTATTTATTGTGTATTTTGTGGTACTAGAGATGAAGTTTAATTTTTTAACATTAAGCCTTAGTTCATTTCCAAGTTTTTTTTTTTTCTTTTTAAGACAAGATTTTCTTAGGTCATTAATTTGCCCAGGCTGAGTTTGAACTTGTGAATCGCTTTCTTCAGTCTCCCAGACTTCTAGGATTATAGTAATAAAATACCACAGCTGCCTAATAAATGTTTAGAAATGTGGGTAACTTAGAAGACCTAATCAGTTGAGTCCTTTTAAAAGTGGAGTTTTTCTCCCAGTTGGCTGTCAAAAACAGTTGAGGAGACCCAGAGTATGAAAAGTATGGAGTTTTAAGAAGGTTCTCTCTGTCTGAGACGGGCAGGTTGTAGGTGACCTCCAGTAGTGGAAAGGTGAGCCTGCCTAATGGTCAGAAAGAAAACAAGGACTTGAGTTTTCTGCAAAAGAAAGGGAGTCCTTCCATGTAGAGGAAGCTAAGAAATGAATTCTTCCCCAGAACTCCAAAGGAGAGCCCCACCCAGCTGCAATGTAACATGGGCCTTGTGAGAAGCTAACTTGAAGACATAGTTGACTCCATCTGGACTTTGACCTGCAAAACTGAGAAATAATAAACAGTATGATAAATTATTCAATTAGTTATAATTTGCACCCTGTGAGAAAAAAAATCAATCAAGATCTTCACTGTGATAATGCAAATAAAGGTACTCCATTTCTCACTTCAACATGATACAGGCTCCCAGTTCTGCAAACTTGAGAATGGAGAATTCTCTTTTATGTTTCATGGCATTAAGTTAAACCATCAAGAGGCAAAGAGGACGGATGCTTTGTTATACATAAAGACTTAATATGCAGAACAGACTGACTTTCCAGGTGTGTATGGAAGACTATTTTTTTTTAATTTAACATCACTTAGAACATTGCACGTCACCATCTTTATTTCATACAGTCATAGAAGAGACGGTTGTGGAAAGTGGTTGGTGGAATTTGAGTATTAAGTAAAAAATGCAAGATCCCATGTTGTTAACAATTTTAACCCACCGGGGAAAACAATAAAACTTTAGCAACAAATCAAAAAGGAAGTAGTGAAGATTTTTTATTTGAATCCCCGGTTAGGTCCTAACAGATCTGAAGAGTCAACTTCATCTCTCTGAGGAGGTAAGGGGTGGGGAAATAAGTACCATAATGGCTACAGCAAGGAGGGAAGGACCAGCCGCTACCAGCCAGATCTTTCTCCATGTGCCAACTGCAGGCTCCTCCTCCTTGCTGACCACTGACCCTCCACACAAAATAGCCGTGAAGACATTCAATGTTTATACCTTAAAGTTCTCAGAATAACTGTATTGGTAGACAGCCAGCGAGCATCCTGGCCCCTGTGGATGGTCCACCAGCGGGCAGTGATGCTTCCCCCTCACAACGCTTCTTTCCCAGTCGCTTAATTCATTCATGACCATGACATGCGCAGCTTCACACCTCTTCTCCTCTGCCAGAAACACAGTGGTTTCCCCAGGGACTGACACAGCCCTTGCAGGAGACTCGCTCCAGTGAAGCTGTGCCAGCCTATGGTTCCCAGGTTCACAAGGAGAAGGCACCTTAGCAAGAGGACACGAGATCGAGTCTGCCCACCTTGATGCTCAATAGCAAAGGTAACGTCCCAGCATCCCCTTTAATGCTGTATCTCGTCCCATACTTATTCAAAATCGAAATGAAAAAGAGTGCTAGTTATGCTAGTTATGGGGGCTCTTGTACAGGACCCTTCACAATATTTCTTAAGAAACCCTACACAACCCACTTCCACTTTGATGTACGTAATTGAGCAATGCTAAAGAGAACCTTGAACTCCAGGACACACGCCACAGGGAAAAAATTCCTCTTATTTACGAATCTCTTCAGAAAATTGCATTAATGCAGTTTTTTCAGCCTGACAGACTCCCCTACTGGGGAACACGGTCTGAGACATAAAGCAGAGATGAACTTCAGAAATGTTTATGAGGTCCAAAAAACAATAATGTCACTTTAAATAATCCATTGCGAAACAACAGTATTTATCATCAAACATATTCCTGTTCGGAAAATTCCACTTGTAGATAACTGTCTGGCTGGAAGATATCACACTGGCCTACTTCCTGCTTTACTACTAATATTATGTTTTCTCCAAACTCAAAGGTTAACACAATTTCAAATACAAACTCACAATCTAAAAGTATGTATCATGTTCAGGTTAAACAAAGTAATGGAGTTTATTGGGAGTCAAAACTCTGACACTTACAGTCAGTACTACCATAGATTAGCAATAAAGTCTGTATCAAATCACTTGGTATCATTGAGAAGCTTTATCCCAAGGGCTAATTAATAACAAAGACAGGAATAGAATCACTTGAAGATATGGAAATATATCCCTCCTGAAAAGAATAAACTATAGGCAACATTTTTTGCTATTGGAAATCTTTCTCCCAAGAAAGATACTATAATAAGAATTTTCTCATTGGTGGGAAACAATGCCTGATACCCACAACTTAAGGAAGGAAGGGTCAACTGCTGCTCCCTGCTTGGAGGTCTCAACCTATTCATGGCCAGCCAACAACGGTAGAAGGTCATGGCAGAATGGCTGGACAGGGAACAGCTGCTCATCCTATTGAGACTAGGAAGCAGAAAGACTGGCGAGAAGCAGAGGCAAGAGGGTATCCCTCTAGGACACCCCCCGCCCCAATAATCTGTCCCTCCCAATCAGGTCCCACCTTTTAACAGTCCGTGGAATCCATAGATTACTTCACTTGATCCAGAGTAACCCACAATCTAATCACCTTTGAATAACACAGGTCTTTGGGAGACATTCTGTACCAGAGCGATAGCACATATCAATTAATGTTAGATCCCAATTTTCTGTGACTTAGCACAGCAAAAATGTGTTTCTTGCCCACTCGCTCTCTGATGGAGACAGGCACCTTCCTATTCTGGGATTGAGTTGGGGTCTTCGTACTCTCTTGTGTCTGCATCTCCCACAGAGCCTCTAACCCTCCTGACCCATCTGGATGGGGACGTGGAAAATGAAGAAGGCACACGTGCTTCTTAACCCCAGAGCCAGAGAGCAGCGAGCATGGCCTCTCTCCCATTCTGTTGGCAGTAATAGGTCATAAGACAATGTCTAGATGTCAGGGGCAAAAAGAGGGTATTTGAAGTATGGCTTCTGGCTAGGCATTGGCAGGAGCCCTTTGTGGAAATGGGGAATAACCTTTGAGGAGCATTGGCCACACCTGTCACAGGTAATAGGATGTGCTTATCACAGACACAAACTTCCTATTTCCTATGGCAACTTTTATCTGGTTTTAATTATGAGAGCCATATGGCCCAAGGAAAACAGCACCAATGGTGGGTAAAATCTAGAAAACTCAGTAAAAAATGTACTATGCTCCTGGCTTTGTGTACCTCTTGTTTCCAACGTGGGCTAGGAGAGCCACAGGCCAGTTGACTCTAAGAGAAAAAACCATGACTGCAACTATTTCTGCCTGGTTGTAATAAGAACTAATGCATGAAGAATGGCTGGATTTAGGTAGAATTCAAATCAAAGAATATTCCACAGAATCTTTATATATTGCTTGATTGCCCATCCATCACATTTTGGCTTACTGAGCTGCTGACAGAGTTATATTTCGTGTTTTGGAGAGAAAAACCCCACTCTGAAAAGGTAGTGTGTTGTTATATGGATAGCCGAACCTTGTTCTTAACTCGCTCTCGAAGTCAGATTTACTATATTCAGATTTCAGCCCAGTGGAAATATTGGGACCTATTTTTTTTAAAGAAAGGAAGGAAGCTTCAGTAAAAAATATAAATTCAGGGCAACCACAAGTATCAACTAAAGAAGGGGTTGGAAAAGATCTGTGGAAGTTGCCAAATACCAAATGTTTTAAGTTTTGTAGGATATTAGTCTCTGTCACAACTACTTTGCCTTCATTGCAAGGAAGCAGAAAGCAACTATCTATTTATAAATATATATGTGATATATGTGTGTGTATATATATATATATATATATATATATATATATATATATATATATGATCAGGAAATGGCTTTGTTCCAATAAAACTTTATTTACAAAAACATGACAAAATGGATTTAACCCACAAACTGCAGTTTACTAATGTCAAACTAGAGACATGTTGTCAGAAAAGCCAAATGAGATACTTTTTGATATGTGGCTTTCAGATTTTCTCTTTTAGGGTAGCTACATGGCTTAGCCTTGTTTAGAACTTTCCGTATAAAATAAATACTATTTACATTGAAAAGAGGTGATGAAAGAAAAGGATATTTAGCAGTCTCTAATGAGCAGAGTCCAAGACCCAGGTGTCTCTGTCAGCTCTGCCACGAAGAAGCATATGATCCTTATTTGCCTCATTAGCTTCAACAGGCCTTTGTTTTAGCTCCTCAAAAAAATCCGTGAGTTAGCTGAGAATTACCTTAAATATTCTTTACAACACTCAAGTTCTTTTTATACTCTGTTGGAAAAAGAAGAAAACTTTGGCCTCCAGCTCTGAGAACACAACTCTGCAGGTTGAGGACTTTGTCACTGCAAATCAAGTCCTTAAAATCCCCAATGTTTAATGTTCTCATCTGTTGAAGGGATCTTGTACTTGCTACCTGGAGGAGTTATGTAAAACTACATGTGGGAAATAAGTAGCAGGAGAAAGGAGCAGACCTGGCATCCCAATATGAATTGAACCCAAATGGGACTCCATGATTAATTTAAAGGAAACTGCTTTCCGATTGTGTTAGCACAATCGACGTTGCCATGTTCCCTGAGAATACGGAAACAAGCCACCATCAAACCAGGTAAAGTAAACCAAAACATATGAACTATAATCATATTATCTAGAATTCACTTTTCCCAGTGCAGAAGGTGTATCCGTGAATGGTAGGTCCCTGACGCCCTTTATTAGATCCTCAGGGAACAAGGGCCCAGCTTTTTGCTTCCTTCTATCTGTTCCTTTATTTCAGAGTATGTGGATCACTCACTTTCCAAGAGATGACTGCTACACTCACAACTGGTACAAAAATCTGTTATTTTCTTTGATACTGTGCTGACATCTAATCTCATTTCTTCTCACTGTAATTAAATAGTTGCCTTCCACAGCTGGGGTTACCATTCTCACCCTTATGGATGCCAGGCTGAGCCTCCAACAGTTGGCCAAATTATCCAAAGACAGAACCAGTTGTTTGGGGGGTAGGGGGTGCTGCTGTGTGACTTCACACTTTCACTGCTAGGCATGAATCCCAAGAAATGATCAAGAATCTTCTGCAGAAATGTGGACAACCGAGACAGATACTGTGGAACCATAATCTGAAAATCAGAATTTCTTCCTCCAAATTAGTGGGTTATCAAAAGATGGATCAGGGAGGGTGACCATCAGAAACCAAGCCCAGGGTTCTGGCCAATTCTTGGCCCTGAAACGGGGCTAACAACACTGTAGGAACATCTACCAGATTTTGAATAAATAGATACATCTACAAAGAATTGTTCAACATAAGTGATCATTACCATCTTGGTCCAACAAAATTATTACTGTCCTGACTCTTCTTAATATCAGTGCATGATCCCTGATCTCATTACACTTTTCTGTCCTCAGGTAGCAACTTTCAGCTGCTCCAGTCTAGTTTTCTATTTTCTTTGGCCTCATAGTCATTATTCCTTGTTTCTGCCTCACATCTCACCTCCATCTTTATCCCAAATGCTTACACACACACACACACACACACACACACACACACACACACACTCTTGAGAATAAAATTGTTCTTTGAAATTCGTGGCATATATAACGAGGAGAAAGGATTATTGTTTTTACATATTAATTTGAGTTCTTTAATGGAATAGCACATGCTTCTTGTTAAGAATTGTTATTAAATCAATGTGTTTGTGTTTCACTCTCCCCCAAATTCCTATTTTGAAATCCTAATTCCCCATATGATAGTATTAAGAGGTGAGAGCTTTGAGAGCTGATCAGGCCCTGAGGGTGGAGCCCTCATAAGTGGGATTAGTGTCCAGATAAGAAGAGATTCAATAACCTTGCTCCCTTTCTGCCCTCTACCGCATGAAAATACAGTAATGAGGGTTTCCGTAAGACCGAAAGTAAACTCTCACTTACCTTAGAGTAGCTGCAGCCTTGATCCCAGCCTTCAGAACAGTGAGAAATAAATATCTATTGCTTCAACTACATCAACTACAGCAACTTGTCACAGCAGCCAAAACTAAGACAAGAATCTTAATTTCACTGATGGTAACAGCAGGTAAAAAGTAACAAGAAGCTATGATTTAAAGACACATAAATGCAATGTGGGTTGCTTTAGGAAACACACACCACGAAACCCTACTGAGAGGTATACTCCCACCTCATGTCAGTTAATGTATACTCATTCACTCATACAACTTTCCCACTCTCTCTTTCCTCTGAACAAGGCAGCATTTTGGGTCTGGACCAAAATAGAGCCCAGGAAGAATGTTGACAAGCAAAAATATGCAAGCTTGGGAACTGGCTCATAAGGTTTCAGGATGCAAAAGTGAGCATGTTTTTAAGAGTAAATTAAAAATTTTCATCATAAAAATGGGGGATTAAGAGGTTGAAAAGCTTTTCTAAAATTCAATATGCTTTGGCTACACTTGTGATGGGAGTAAGCATCACAGCTAGGCAGTATCAGACACTAGGGAAGATATTTGTGTGCTTGTGCATGTGTTTGTGTATGCACGCATTTGTGTGTGTGTGTGTGTGTGTGTGTGTGTGTGTGTGTGTGTGTGTGTGTCTGTGTGTACATAAAACTTTAGCTTTTGAGTTGCTTTGTGAGTCAGATAGAATAAATCGGATATAAAGGCTTACATGCGTTATTCCAAGTTTTTACAAGATATGGAAGTGCATGAAAGAGGATGTGAACTCAAATCTGCTGGGCCCTAATGGCCTTACTGCTATTGCAATCACTCTGCGTAAATAAGTGGTCCCCACACAGCTGGAATAGAGCAATTCAACAGTAGTGGATGCTGGAATGTGGTAAGAAGACAAAAGAAACCCTCATGAAATATACAGAACATGGTGGATAAGATCTCAAAGACCCTTCATCCCACCAGATCCAGGCAAACGCGGAAGCAGCTTCTCACACCATGGAGGCAGCTGCCTGGGTCTTGCAGCTCTGAGGTACCAGATGCAGTACGCCTGGAGCCAGGGAGTGTGGAGAAGGGGTCACCTAATCAGAAGAGGAAGCCACCTGCTTCTGATGCCACTGTATGCTGGGGGTGGAGGCCCTCATTCTGTGTTTATGAAGGACCAGTGTTGGCATGTTTTGCTAACTCTTATGCATGAATAATTTCATTTAACCTGTGTAATAATTTGAGAAGTTACTATCATTCTCCTTTATCTATTTATTGCTAACAAATGAGAAAAACCAATACTTTAGGGGCTAGACTTTGGGAGCTGAGGTGCATTTCAGTGATATAGTGTTTGCCTACCATGTTAAAAGGCCCTGGGTTCAACCATTAGCACCCACCTTTCTTCAAAATAAAAAGGAGAATAACTTTTCTAAGAGTCACAGACAAGTTGGGGTCAGAACTAGGATTTGAGTTTAGGTTTGCCTTAGAGTAAAATTTGAATCTTTAACCTCTTCATTCATGAAATAACTGTATGTATTTGAAATCTGATGACTATGTATAATTTACATACTATCCCAGATACTCATAGATGATCCGGGACTCACCATGGGATGGGAGCCAGAATAGGACATGAATAGAAGCCCCGAAAACTACAGAACTAGGTAGGAAGAAAAGCTCAGACAGACTCTCTGCAGGGATTTAGTTATAAGGAATGACTGGTCATTCAAGCCACTTCTGTAGATGATTATTATGCCACTTTTTGTGGACTACCACTGTGGCTTCTTCTATTTAAACATATACATACATGTAAACACACTAAACAGAAACATAAGCATATCCCCTTCCAACTAATCTTTCTGTGTCTATAAAGTTCTAATTTCAAGGGACAGCCTTTGAGTACTGACAAGAAGATGTATGTGAACAGGCATAGAGCAGCTGGCAAGCGTGTTTGTACTTGTCATGGTAAAGAAATGAAAGCAGAGATCATCTTGCCTGGAATAATAAGGCGTCTTGTGTTCACTTGATTGGCTTTGAGATCTGTTACAGGGAGTTAGTAAAGCACACTTCTGGGTGTGTCTGGTTGGGCCACAGAAGTGGGGCCCTGAGATCCATAGGTGACCTCTCACCTTCCCCTCTCTGCTACTGTTGCTCTGCTCAGCTTCTCAGCCACCATGAGTCCAGGGTCTTTGTTCCTTCATGTCCTTCCAGCATGTTGTTTCTGCTTTGGAGTCAGCTGACCATGGACTGAACTCTCTGAACTATGAGCAAAACTAAATATTGCCTCCTTTAAGTTGCACGTGTCATGTACTGAGCCTCAGTGACAGCAAAGCTGACTAATACACAATCCTACACTGTTTGATGGTGCATTTTGGAGTCCTTGATACGAGTGCCAAAAAATATATTTATAGTATCTTACTGTAAAACATTCTTGCCTGGGTTGCAAGAGTCTCTATTGCTTGAAGTTTTTCTAACTCACAACTCACTCAGGGTATACCACTGTACAACCTAATGGAATTGACTACGTCAGGTTAAAAACTTCTAACGGTAGTTAGACCTTGAAGTCAAAGATGTAAAACTCTATTTGCAGAACTCTGGTTTCCTTAGCAGCAGCTCTAACAACAACAACAAAAAATCCAGTAGAAAGCATCTTCAGAGGGGGCTGTGTGTGCTGGGGAGATAGCTCCGAGGTAGAATTCTTGCCTACTATCTACAAGGCCCTGGGTTTGAACCTCATCAATCCAAAAGGAAAAATAAGAACAACAACAACGAAGCCACCACCACCACCACAACAAAGGAAGCTGCAGGACACCCAGGTTAAATCTGAGCACTTAACTTCAGATAGCCAGTCAAATAAATGAAGATATTTGGGCTAAGTTTCATTGGCCACATTGTTCTTTAAAGAGTTCCTTATTCTGGAACGCCCAAGAGAGTTTATCACAAGCATGTGCTTAGCCACACTAGCTATGATCAAGATTTCCCAATGAAGTACTTGAAGCGCTTGAAAAACAGACTTGTTTGTTTTCTCACCTGCTTTAATAGTTTTGAGGACTGGTTTGGTCCTTATAGACCAAGACTTTATCCTCTGGCTCAGGGGAAACCAAGCAAATACAATCATAAATACAATTAGCAAAGTTTCATTAGCACCTTCAACTTGAGAGTTGAAACGTAAGAAGCTTATGGAAGAAAGAGACAAAGTTATATTTCAGTAACTTGACTCACATGATGGGAAACTTCCCCAATCTTAAAATAAATTTTATTATTGATTGGATTCTAGGAGTATTTTAAATACAATTATAGTTTAAATACCTGTTCATGGTGTACACCTGTAATCCCAGCACTCAGGAGGCTGAAGCACAAGAATTTTCAGGAGTTCAAGGCCAGCCTGGGCTCCATAGTGAATTCAGGACCAGCGTAACTACTGAGTGTGACCCTGTCTCAATTAAATAAATACACCTTCAGCTGTCCAGAAAGAGGAGCACCTCTGTCAGATGGATAATTTCCTCTCAGGTTACAAAAAGCTATCTCAGATATTCTTTCAGGACCTCTTAGGAATAGGTGTCCCACCAGCACCATTTATTGGTCATCTACTCTATACCAGGCAATTTATTTTATTAGTGATCTCCTGGTCCTGTTTCATAACCGCAAAGACTGCTTCATTATCCAAATCTTAGAAATGAGGGTTGCAAGATGAGCAATATTAAGTAGATCAGTCAAGGTCAAATAGCTTGTAGGTGGCAGGTCTCTAATTTTAGCACTCTGAAAGCCCAAGGCAGGAGGATTTCGAGTTCATGTCTTGCCTGGACAACTCAGTGACTTTGCAAGAAAGATCTTATCTCAAAATAAAAAATAAAACAATGGACTGGGGACATAGCTCAGGGTGAAGGCACCGGACTCAAACCTCAATACAAAAAAATAAAAAGGAAAAAAGGAAAGGAAAGGAAAGGAAAGAAAGAAAGAAAGAAAGAAAGAAAGAAAGAAAGAAAGGAAAAAGACAAAAATTTTAAAAGAACTGCTTGATATAAATCTTTGATGTCTTTTCCACGGCACCTCTCCTAGGAGAAAGTGTTACTCATCCATTTGTCCACCGTTAATGAGGTCTTCCGTGTGCATAGAACTATACTAGGTACTCAAGCTGCAAGAATAAGCATGAGGTAGAGCCGCGCTGCAAAGGTGAATATCCACAGGACCTATAACAGCCTCTGCTCCGAAGGGAAACAGACTATTCTGTGTGCTATTAGAGGCGTCTATCTGATGACACCCATTAGGTAGAGGTCTGGGCAAGCAGCAGGCACTAAACGACTACCAGGCTAGAAACCAGGGCAGAGAGATGGAATCAGGCATAGAAGAACAAACACACATTCCTGATTTTTTTTTCATGAAGAAATAATGTGATATCTGATTTCAAGAATGAGAAATCCAGCCAGTCTGAGATCAGTCTCAACTTGGCCAATCAGCATTGGCAGCTCTGTGTCCGGCATTCTTTAGGGAAGAAAGACTGGGCAACATCTTGTAGCCTGCGATTTTGCCATTTTCTCCCTTCAAAATAAAAAGATGTCAATTCATTTTCTTCTCATAATGACCACCACTAAGAGGAGTTCAGGTACCTGATAAGCAGAGATTCCTACCCCTTCCATTAAGGGTCCCTTTTTGGCTACAATTAAGGATCCTAAGCTGCTTTTTGTCCTGAATTTTATTTACATCCCTTCTCTAATTACTAATTACCAAGGCTGCAGGGGATTATATGAAGCTGACCTTTCCTCTTAGATAACCCAGTGACTTTATTGTGCTGAATCTGTGGCCCTAGTGACATTCTGAGAGCCACAGCATGGAAGTACTATAGACAGGGTGTAAAAATAGCACGGTATAATACATCACAAGAGGCAAAAACATGTAAAATCTTACACGCATCATGTAAGTATGAAGACATCAAGGCTTTGATGCATATTAACTTATGAGGTGAGCCATCAGAATTTGCTGAAATGTAAATTAAATTGGCTCACGCCCAGAGGCCATAAAGCAGAAAATGATATTCAATTAATCACTGAGTCCTTCTAAATAAACACAATTGGTGTCTTCTTACTAAGTTTTTTTTTTTTTTTTTGGCTAAAACACGTAAATAAAAGTTATGACCTCTCCCAATGGGAGGGATTCAGTCTAAAATCCGACAGCAGCAGCAAAAGGGTTACTTCCTACCTCAACTCAAGAGGTGGAAATATACAGGTACGGATGCCCTGAACATGTAATATTCATAACAGTCATACAAGTTTAATTTTTTTCTTCTTTGCTGGAAGGAAAGAATGCCTTTTTTGAGTAAAACTCAACACCGCAGGGGGAAATACATAAAGAATCTCTTCAGTTTGGAATTTTCCACTGTCATACCAGTGTAGGCAGGAGAGCAGCGAGGGAGGAAGAAAGCCAGGAACCAACATGCAGATGCTGGGATTTGCCTTGGTGAGTTTCACGGTTCACGGGGCAGATTTAGCCTGAGACGAGATGGTGACGGGCCTCATTCGGTTTTGTGTTCTTCGCAGATGCAGGCGGAGGTCCCCGGGCAGAGAGGCAAGACACGCAAGTAACACCTGGAAACCCGGTGCAACTCGCTCCTCTGCAAGAGCCTTCCTCCCTTCCTTGGGGAAGCGCCCGCCATGGAAATGTTCACTCCCACTCTCCCCACCAACTCCTGCCTCTAAGGGTTAGCTATTTTTAGAGTGAGAATTAGGTAATTATCTGGACCAGGCCCCCTGCAGTTCTCACACACACACACAAAAAAAATCCTCCGGCAAATAAAATATATTTAAGGGGCCCGGGCTTGGCTGCAGGCAGGATATTGGCAACTGAGGACAGCGTGCCCTGAGACACGTAAGGAGTGAATCTCAGAAAAAGAAAGAAAGAAGATATGAATCAAAGACCTTCTTAGGCATGAATCATGATTTTATTTGAGCCGTAAGAAGTTTAGTAACGAATACTGTTCGGTGAGAAGAGGCTGAACATTGTTGCAGTCCCAGAATATCCTGCCAGGTTTTCTCCGCTGCAGCGCCCGCTACCAGGTCCCTAGGATGGTGGTTCTTTTGGGTTTGTGGGCTCAGATGAAAACACCACAGAAACCGTCGCTAGGAACATGCCTGAATACATGGATATATTCAAGAGATATGCTCACAGGTGCGGGGCAGTGCAGGACCAGAGAAGCCCACTCTTGAGAGTTTTGGCTCTCAAGATCCAAGGCTATGACAGAGGTACCCTATAAAGTAACGCAAGCTCACTGCATGCCTGAACATGCAACAGTAAATAAATAAACAAATAATAAACACAAGGCGAACAAACTTGGGGAGGGGGACACAGGAAGGCGGGAGGTTAAGTACAGAGATTCCCAGCAAAGGTTTGCTGTTTCTCCACTCAAAGGGGCGTTAAAAAGCTGAGATGTGGAGGAGAGGACAGAGACCCCTCAGGGGGAGCTGCCGGTGACTCCCGCAACGCCCCCTCCCCACGGGGAGGGCTCGGCTGCCTCTTTCAGCCGGTTTTGTTTGTCCAAATGCCTTTATTAAAATAAACACGGAGCACCCCCGCGTACCTCATGTCACACGGGGGTGCTTCCCTCCGCCCCTGCTCTGGCATCCGCTGTGACTGGTGGCTGCTCTTAAAGCAGAGCAGAGGGGAGCGTGGAGCGAGAGAGCGGGAGAGCCCCAAGCCTCTCCTCCCAGCTGCATCTCCACATCCGGGTACTGTGTGAGGCGCAAGGAAATACGGCGACGCGTTTGCAAAACGCTGTTTTCTCACGCCACTATCGGGGTCAGGAATCCATTAAAATCCTTCCAGGAATTTGTCCCGAGTTTGGACCAAATCCCCACGGAGGAAGCGATTTGCAGTGCGAGCATCCAGACAAGCTGCGCAGCCCCAGGAAGGACCAGGCAGTCCCCAGCTCTGCAGAGCCTGGATTCCAGCGAGCGTTCCTACCCCCCCGCCCCCGCCCCCCTTTCCCTCTCTCCTCCCACCCTTGTTACTGGTAATTAAGCCCAGATCCTTCCCACTAAGCTGCATATCCAACCTATTTTAATTTTTGATTTTGTGACAGAGTTTTGTTAAGTCAAGAAATTGCTTAGGCTGAACTCGAAGTTGCCATCCTCCTGACTCAGCCTCCTGGAGAGTAGGATACCCTACTAGGTGTAGCTTCAGCTTCTGTACTGGCCCAGCGGCTCACAATGGATGATAATTCAGACTGGGGCTTACATGATTTCTTTTCTGTACATACTGAAGGGGACGTAAGGTTTTTCTCATAAATCTGCACTCCAGTTTGCAAGGACAAGAAAGGATGGTGTCAGGTGCCCTGTCCTTGTTCCTCCTCCTGGCTACTATCAGTACCATATGTCTCGTCTATATGTGTCTCAGTGAAAAGAAAATATTTGTGGGACATGGTGCCTTCCCACCCAGTGGCGAGGCTGTGGCACCAGGGCGCAGGGGTGCCCTGGCCTCGGTATCAGTGTCTCCCCTCTGCTTCTCTGCTGTGATCTCAGATTGTCACAAAACTAGAGGTACGCCGAGAATCACGATCTGATTTAGCAAGAAAAGAGTTAGCAAAGCCTTTAAAAATGGAAAAACCTTCTAAAACATTGCACAAAGAAGTTACATAAAAAGTCACAATGCACTAAAATATGCCTGAATATTTTTAGCACGAGCGCCATCTAATCTAAATGGACTGAGCCAGGAATCCTCCAACTTTTTCTCTAAAGAACCAAGTACTAAGTGTTTCAGGCTTTGTGGGCCATGAGGGTTATTCAAAGCTGCCCCACTGGAGCAAACATGGCCAGAGATGGTAATACATTATGTGAATCAGTGAGTGTGAGGGTTTTTCCAACAAAACTTTATTTATGGACATTGAAATTGGGGCTTCATATAACTTTCACATGTCATGAAGTATTATTCCTCTGACTTCTCCCCCCCCCACCCCCCCAAAAAAATAAACCACTCAGTTTGCTGTCTATGCACAAAGAAGGGCCGGGCCTGATTTGACTCTGCTGCACTTTGCTGGACTCAGTCACCAAGGTGGCAGAAGAGGTGTCTTTTAGTCACATTGGCTTCAACATCGTCTGCTTAGAAGAAGGTGAAAGTCCAGACCAACAGGATCCCTGATAGAGTGACTCTGGGACAGCAAAAGCTCCCAATGGGTAGAACAAGGAAGTAGGACCCACCTTCCAACAGGAGCTTCTCTGTCCTATTCATCTGACTGAGGAAGCCTCAGTGGCCTGTGGCCCAGAGCAGAGGCCTGGAACCATTCTAGACCCCAGAGGGAAGGTAAACTAATTTTCTGCATTCTCATACAGGCCCACGCAAGGCGGCAGGTGCCCCTGACAAATGATGAGGCCCACATACTCCGGGCTGCCCTAGCGATGGCTCACACCCCGAGGAGTCTGCAGGCTGGCATGCCCAGGTCTTTTTACCACAGTTGATCAACCTCTGCAAGTAGCCAGTGTTTAGCAATGAACTAGTGATGACTCAGTTTCCCGGTGTTAGAATAATCCAAGTGGCAATTTACTTTTAGCAACTTTAGTTTTCCTAAGATGCTAGTAGATATGAAAGGGAAAGTCATCACTAGAGAGCTCGTTGCTTGATAGCCTGCTTTGGGAGGAAGCAGAGCTGTAATTTCAGGGTGAAGAAGTGGGCAGTGGGCTGAAGCCATTTGAACCCACCCCTAAAGGATGATAGATCCCATTTTCCAAAAGCCCATACTCTATTGCAAATTCATCAAGGAAGATGTATTACCTGCTTCTGCACATCAGGGTATCATTTTGTGCAATCTGTGGTTGTAAAAGTGCTTTTACCTCCAGAAGCCATCAAGCCCACTCCAAGATGGGTCAAAAGTTTTCACCATACCACCAGTAGACTGAGCAGCAGTGCTTCAAGCCTGCAGATTCCCTTGGTCCACCCACACTACTTGTGACTCAGCAGGTCTTATGTGGTACCAAGAGATCTATGCACACTGGGGGAAAAAATACCAGCCACCCAGGTGATTCTACTAGTAGCTAGGTCCAGAGTTCTCTTCTCTGGGCCACTGGGTGAGCTGCCTGGGGAGGGATGGGAAATGGAAGCTGTACACTGGCTCTCCAGGGACAGTGCTGTGGCCAAGTCCTGAAGGAACTTCAACGGATGGCTCAGAGCTCTATGTCTGCCTTCGCGAATGCTGAAACCTAAGCTGTCCTGAAAACTCTTGTCTTGGCTAAAGCCACCACACTGTGGCCATAGGATGATACTGTTCCAAAATACAAGATATCTCAAAGGACACAATGCATACAAAAATATAAAATATAATTGTTAAATCATATACTATAGTATAATATATAAAAATTTGTTTCCTGGAAATTAATTTTACCATAATACTTGAGGTAAAACTGATGCTATGAAAAAAGTTATGCAAGCAGAGCTTCAATGTACAGGATGTCCCAAGGGTATGCAGAAAAAAATCAATATTTAGGGATAGCCCGTATGTTCCTTATTCACAACTTTCCCCAAATTTATCCTTTTCTATCCAACTACTACAAAAGCATTCACTGAGCATAACAGTACATGTGACATGCCCAGTGGCCTTCTTCTGCAGCCTCAGGACCTCTGCACGAGTCCACAGAGCCGTGTACAAATGACACGCGGCCATGCTTGGTCCTGTAAAGCTAGAAGCCTACAGCTTTCCCTGCCTGGAGGGATTAGTTCTTCCCCCACCCACAAGTAACTGACCACTCTCTGCCCTTTCAGCTTGGCTCAACTGTTGCTTCCTGTGGGACCTCTCCCTATTCTTCCAGCCTCTCTTGCTGGGACCCCGGAAGGATCCACCACCTGTTCCGGCCACCAACACCTCCATCAGTGACTCCTCCACCCAGCCCCTACAAGGACTCTGGAAAAACAGAAATCAGATCGAGTCACTCCCCAACTCAAAACCCTCCTAAAGCTCCCACGAAAGCCAGCTCATCTCCAGGGCCTCTGGACCTCCTGAAGTGTGGCCTCTGCCCACCTGTCTGCCACCCACCTGTGTGTCCTACGCCTTCTCCCCTCCTCCCAATAGCACCTTTGCCCTTCGGGCAATGCACACCACCCTGTTCTTGCCTTCCAGTCAGTGTCTGTAGTCCTGCTGCTGGAACTTTGGAACTTTCTTCTCCCTGGTCCCAGTGAGAGTTTTGTTCCCAAATGGGAGCATACGTACATCCAAAGGAAAGCTTCCCATACCACTCTGGGGAGAATGCAGTGGGTAAGACCATGTCCTTGGTCATGCAAAGCCTACAGAAGCCATGCAGCCCATAACTGAAACTAAGAATGACTTAGGCAGTGCATGTGCAGTAAGGAAAATTGAAACAAGATAATGCAATAGGAATTTATTCTATTATAGGTATGATAGTACCTGATCATTGTAAGTTCTGAATAAAAAATGAATTCTTGTTTGGCTCTATGCATTGTGTCTTTACATTTAAAAATGGATCATAATTTACACTTTTTAAATATTCTACTTTTTCATTAATATTATCTTGAATGGTTTTCCATGTTGACCTGAGTATTGTTTTCATCTAATTAAAATGTACAAATCGTTTATTTGCTTGGTTTCATGTTGTAAGATTTTTGACTCTTGCTTTTTTCATTTTTGGCATTTTTTTTGTTTTTGTTTTTCATTACAAACGTTTCGCTGACTGTGTTGATTTGTTCATTTTTAAATTTTACACTATTGTGGGGCCTTCACACTAAGCTACATCCTTAACCCTTTAACGTATTACTAAAATTCTCAGATTGGGTCTCACTAAACTGCCCAGCTGGTCTTGAACTTGCAGTCTTCTGGCCATAGCCTTGCAGAGAATGGGGATTGCAAGTGTATACCCAGCCACCTGGCTGAGCATTCTTAATACTGAATTTTGTGATATACCAGGTACTACATTGGTGAGGAAAATTCTTGGGGATAGACAAAATTATCGGGAACAAAATAATCTTAACAATATAATTTTAGCGAATGTTGCCAAATTATTATTGTCAAAAGCAATGTCACCGCTTCTACACCCCCACTTAGTGTATAATAATAATCTTTTCCCCAAACACATAGGCCATTTTTACTAACAAACTTCTGATTTGTCAGTTGGACAGATTTCTCCAACTACAAGGAAAATGTATTTGATTTGCATTTCTTTAATTATGAATGAGGCTGAGCATCTTTTCTCCTATTTACTGGCCATTTGCGTCCTATTTGGACTATTTTCCCATCCTTGCCCTTTCTGCTAGCATGCTATCTTTTCTCTCATTGTTTCCTGTGGGTTCTTTGTAATTTGAGGATATTTGCTTTATGATTCATATTACAAAGATTTCTTGCTGGTTTGTTATTCTTCTTTTCACTTACTTGCTTCATATTTATTAGTATTTTTATTTGCTGTATGGAGAAGTTGTTAATTTGTACAAATGTAAACTTCTTATCTTCCTTTATGATTCCTAAGCAATGGCTTATTTTTCACATCATAATCACGTTAGTGACTCTGTCACAAACAGAGCTCTGTATGGAATACAGAATTCCTAAGGTCTTGGTCATAAAGAGACTGCTAGCACAACCGAGGGAAGCTTCCCTTCCAATATCTGAATTTCTTTCATGATAACTGATGACAGATCAGCTTGCTTTTCTCCTTCAGCCTCTGGGAATTGAGTTTCCTATGTTAAGAGGCAGCTCTTCGTGTTATTAAATAGTTTTTTGTTCATTTGTTCAAATCAGAGCCAGAGGAGCTGTGGTCCAGGCTGTTGGGCCGAACAAACAGTAGTGGAGACAGAGATGATAGCACCACCAGCGAACTGCGACCTTCACCTGTAGCTGGGAACGTCCCTCCTTACGCAAAGCTCTATGCTGTCTCTCCGTGGTTCCCTAGGAATTTGTGACAGAATGAATATGTCTGAAATAAAAGATCCCGTCCTTCTTTTTGATCCATTTTGCAAAAATCAAACCAGCACTACATGATAAAGATCGGCACTAAGCTAATTGCATAGTAAATCCTGGCATAGATTTTATTCCCTGATGATATTATCAAGTAATAACTATTTTTTTTTTTGCAGTTTGTGGGGTAGGATGTACTTTTGTGTATTTGCCTGTAAAATAAGTTCTGTATATCATTACCATTTTCCACTGACTTTTATTATGTAATTAGGTCTAAGATGGCCTGGTATCAACATCCATTATGCAAATAGAGATCGGTTCCCATGGAGAATATCTGAGATGGAGAGGTATGCAGGATATCGAGAAATATAAAGAAGCTATACAAGAAATTGTCAGAGAAATCAGGCAATAACTCCAACCTTCAAAAATAATAACTGTGGAGAAGATAAACAAAAGGCGAAAGATAGATTTATAGCTAAAACTGACCATTACTCAAAAAAAAAAATTCTTCTCTTTTTTCTGGGTAGGAATTAGAGAGGCAAGAATTCTCACAATGCACTCTGTTTCCAACATGGCTATTGCTGCTTCTACTTAAAACAATGAATATAGTCTTGCCAGCTTCAGCAAATACAAGTATAGAACATCTAGTTGAATTTGAATTTTAAATAAATTATGAATAATAATCAGCAGTGTAAATCATCCTCAAATATTTTATAGCTATTTGTATTCTATTTGGCAACTCTAACAAGAGGTCAACTTCTCATTTTCATTTGGAAATCCCAAAACCCACGAGGATTACTCTTGAGGCAATTCAAAACACACATTTTTAATGTTATATACTAAATATATGTGATTGTCACATAAGTTGTCCTTATTCTGTGAGATTTCAAATGACTCAGAATACACACACACACACACACACACACACACACACACACACACACACACATATATTTCACTTTCATAAAGCACATTCTGGCCTGAGAAACAGTTACCAATTGCTTTTGCACTTGGAAACTTCTGGTGGGTTAGATGATCCAACTACCTTTGTTCTGTTTTACATGGCACGTCACATTGAATCACATCGCACCTGCAAGGATGGGTTTGCATTGGAGCAAGACAAGGTACATTGGGTAGAAGCCAGGTTGGTGTGGTGGGAGACCCGTGATCTCCCTATGCGAATATCCCAGAAAGGCGACTTGAGGCAAGAATAAAATCATATTGGATTGTGAGTGCTAGCGATCACTTCTGACACCTCCTGGACCAGTTTAAATACAGAAACAGTTTAGGTAATGACTTCATAAAAAAAGTTAAAGCTCCCTACTGAATTGATGGAATAAATGTTCTCATCAGCTAATACAAGGGACAAATGAACGAGCAAATCACAGCCTTTATTGAACTATACTGATATAAATAGCTCTCATTTTGCATTAAGTGTGTTTTACATATATTAACTCATTAGTTACGTGGAAGAGTCCTGCAAGGAGGAACTTTTACTATCTCTGTTTTACTGCAGAGAACCGAGGCCACAGAAGGGTTAAACAATAGTAACCCCACGCTATACCTTAGGAAGTGGCTAAGATGGAATTCAAAACAAGGCAGATCCTTCCTTTCTTAGGTTCCACTCCCAGCTCAGATCATCTGACAGGCAAAGAGCAAAACGTATTTTCTTAATAGCGAATCTAATTGCACCAGAATCCCTAGCGGACAGCCTCAGCCTTCACGACAATGACTGCTCCGCAGATACCTGCTAGCTGGTGAGCATGGTCTCTGTGAACGGATCCGCCCCACGGCCCATTCTGCTCCCAAGAGAGAAGCAAAGGGGATCGCAAGGGAAGAGAAGGAGTAAGTGTTCACGATCTGCCTGGCAGCCCTACGACTCTGCGTGGTCTTCCTGATCCAAGCAAGTGTCACGAAACAGTAACAGCAGCCCCCCGAAGGGAGCTCTGCCGGTATCAGGCACACAGCGAGGCTCCGAGCATAATAGGGTCCGTCTGAGAGCACCGTGATCACAACCCTTGGTTCCGCCCTTACGTTACCCACGAGGAAGCTGAGCTGCACAGGAGTCAAGTCACACAGCCAGTAAGAAGCAAAGCACAGAGCTGTGCCAGGCGGATTTAACTTCCACCAGCTGCAGCAGCCCACGGCGTGGGCTGAGTGTGTAGCTTGCTGGGCTCAGGCTGGCTGGGATCCAGTCCTATTCTTGCTGTGTGTTGGTATTCATGTTACTTAACCCCTCTGAGCTCCATCCTCATTTTCTGTAGGTTAGGGGATATAGGAAGAGTTTTATTATGGTAGACATAAAAAAGACCCTGTATAAAGGCGCTCAGTGGGGCTACTACTGTTACTACCGCGTGGTTGTTGCTACAATTATCAACCTGTGGACACCACTCTGCTGTTGCTATTGCTATGACCATGCACGCATGTTATCCCTCTTTTGAAAAAGGAAGAATTTATAGCTCAGAAGTCTGTAATTCTACATGAACCAGACTTCTGGAGGTAAGAGGGAGAAAAAAAGAAAAAGAAACAAAGACCAAAATTTCTTCAGGTGAGAAGAAATACTTGTGAAGGGTTGCTGGAAAAAGAGACTTATCATTTCTAATCCTTTCGGTTTCAGGTATTTCATTCCCATTTGGTTTGTCCCAACTTGATAGGTTCTTTTTTTGGTTATCAATATATTTTCTGAGAAGAACTACGGAGTGCATAATCCACACGTCATGGCCAGTTGGCCCGCCCACCCCCTTTCCTGAAGCTATCCTTTTCTATACACAAAGCAGATCACATATATACGACCCAGCACTTAGTATCTGTGATCAATAAATCGTGTGCATTATCATTGTTATTGTAATTTGTTTGTGAGTAAAGAATAACACTACCGAATACACAGACTGTCTGAATGAAATTAGACACAACCTCCACGCTATACCCAAAATGTAATGACATGGCTTTACCATGTCGGCATAGCCAATGTTCCTTGGTTTGCATTTGATCATCCCTTTATCTAACAGCATTTTTATTTCCTTTAGGAAGGACTTCCCCCTCCCTACACGGCCCGTGGGACTGCTACTAGGGTGTCCCTCAGTTTCCCAGCCAAGTGACTCAGGCTGAGGCAAGCAGACATTTCTTCCCTGCAATCTTAATCCTGAGTAGAGTCAACAAGGCAAAAAAGAGATGGAATTCACTCATTGCAGCGATGATGGTGAGGAAGATAAAACCGCTTCCTGTATTTGGCTATTATTGTGACTTCTCTTTGCTGTGGCTTCCAGAACTGTAGAAATCCCAATCCTTTTTAAGGTTCATTCCTAGAACTTTGTGATAGTTTTCTAATTGATTCCTGTTTGCTTAAATTAATTGGAATTATTTTCTTCGTTTTGCAATCAAAAACTGTCATCAATCCAGACAGATACATTGTTATTAGAATTATTAGGAAGGAGAGTTTAGTTATTAATATTTTTATTTACTACTATCTATTGATAACATAAGAGGGAGGGTAAAGTACCCATGAATTTCCTGCCTAAATTGTGAGTAGAAAGCTAACTTCCATAAGTCTCTGCTCAATTTCACATTACCGCTCATACCTGCTTCACACATATCTATTCAAAACCTTATGTTTTATAGTGAAAGACTAAATCCGGGCTAAAGTTCAAAGCAAGGGAAATTTTATCATCGAAAGACTGGGCTGCCAGTTTAATGTCTATTCTCAAGGTCAGTGAGGTAGTCATATAAAGAAAGACTCTGATTCAATTTTTAGAGACGATACTTGCTAGGTGGGCTCTTTGTGGGAAGGTCAAAAACACAGATTCAAAAACGTATTGTGATTTCCTTACATGAAGACAAGCCACAAAACACCCTCACACAATGGATGATAATGAAACAGCCCAGGAAGCAAGTGGAAAATCAAGGTGAACAGGTGACATTCCAGAGGAATGGTGGGGTCCTGGGAGTTTCCTGTAGGTCTGAGGTAAATTCTGCTTCTGATTACATTCAGGTTTTTCTAGTGTATAAACACCATTGGTTTAAGAGGAGATTTTGCCTACCTAGTTTCACTTTAATCTTTAACTTGCTAAAGTTCCCCATTTCTGTTGGAGAAAAAAAATACTTTCATTAATTGTGAAATAATAATTATATTGCTTCTTTATAGATTATATAAATGACATTATGTATAATTCAAAAGTTGTGGTAAAGACTAGTAATAGCTTTGAGCCCTTGAACCTGACTATAGGAGGGGGCATCAGTGCCCACATTGACCTTGACTCCTGGAGGAGTCACACATTCTTGTCCATGGCATCTAATGTTTCCTGTTACCTGGTAGAGTGAGGCAGGGCTTATTCCCCACCCCACCCCTACAGTTCACCCCCATTTAAGCTGAGTGTGACCAAGTGACAATCTTTGGTCAAAGGAAAGTGGGTAGAAATGGCAGGCTGTTCTCTGAGCTGAGATCTCAGGGGACATGCGAGTTCCTATTCTCTCTGTTCTTCCAATTCAAGGTAGGAACATGGCCCAAACTACTCATCTCAGGACCACTAGGTACCACATCCACCGTGTTGCAGAGCCAGACCCAGCCAATCTGCAGCCTGGTGAGAAATGCCCTTGCCTGACACAGCCACCGTGAAGAAGGAAACGAATGCTTTTTGTTTCGAGCCACTCACATTTGGAGTTGTGCTGGAACATGGTGACAATTATATCATTCTTTAAATTCAGGAAAGTCAAGATCTGAATCTTTCTGGTCTGTTGGTGCTTCCCCATTTTCTGGAATAGTTTCAATGAATGATATTTAATACTGTGTGAGTCTATCACACACATTCCTTATATTAGCCTTGTTTTTTCCAGTTAAAATGAATTTAAGAATAATAAGCAATATTAACTTTAGAAGGATATCCACAGAATACATATTAGGCTAACTTTCAGTAACTGCATAATCTTTTTTTAAAAAGTGAACAAAAAACAGAGGCAAATCATGCGTGAAATATCTCAGTTACTTTTAAACTGTAGAACAACACATGTATTTGTTGTTAGGGGAAGTACCAACCATACTGGTAAAATAATTCTGAATTTATGCACTCTTTTTTCATCCATTAAGATTTTATGCAATGTACTCCGTACACCTGTTAGGTTCTTGATATGTAGTGCAATCGACTGAGTATGTCTCTTGCAAGTTTGCAAAGTAGTTACAATAGAAGGTGGGAACTTTGGGAGATGATTAGGTCATAAAGGTGGAGCCCTCATGAATGTGATTAGTGCCCCTATAAAAGAGGGCTTGAAGAGTTCTCTTGGATCTTGAACTTTGAGGCCTCCAGACTGTCAAAAATAGATTTCGGTAGTTTCCATGCCACTCATGTATGTTTTTTGGTGGATTTTTTTTTAAACTAGGAATTCGATCCAGTGACTTAGTGCTGAGCTACTTCTAGCCCACTTAAAAAATCTGAGGCAAGGTCTTACTAAGTAACTGCATAGCTCAGGCTCAGCTTAAATTTATGGTCCTCCTTCTTCAACCTCCAAGAGTGCTAGTATTACAGCCATTTTATATCATGACTCTTGGTCTTAAATCCTGAATGCTGTAGTGGCAGCCATTATTCCATAGACATCTGATGCTTCGTGTTTAGATGGATAGAGGGTAGGATGGAAGGATTCCTGTATTAGGAAGGAGCTTACCCTTGTTACGTATCATGGATGTGAGTACTAATGGTTCTCTCTGCCTGTGCTGACCATAATTCTGTCTCCTCAAGATCTTTGATCCTTTAAGCAAGTGATTAGCTTCACTTCGGCAAAAACAACCCAGGGTGAGACAAAACCTGCAATGTTTTCTGACAAAATATCCACAATTTTCTTTTATTTATTCTCCATAATAAAATTATATTTAATTTGAGGGAGAGAAGCTGCCTATGTCTCAGAACTAAAACAAGGAAATAAAATATGATAATTCATGAATGATCTCATAAAGCAAAAGACAATAGTTTGTGTCATTTTATGACCTCTAGAACTTTACCTGAGCACTTCTAACAACATATCATGATAGTGCTATCTTTCTCTTCTTTCCATTTTGGCAGATAACTGAGCATAATAACCAAATACTGTTCTGATTTTGTGCCCCAATCTTTTAGAAGAATCAAACCTCTGTAATTAAAATATTATACAAAATGACCAAATGGATGTGGAAGTAATATAAAATAAATCATGAAATTTATTCAGCTGTTTAATCGTCAGTAGTTAAGACAATTGGTAGGGTCTGTATTTTCAGTAGCAAGCGAAAATCACTTTACGTGGTAATTTCCAGGGTTAATTGTTGTGGTTTGTTCAAGGCAATCTTCTCCACTGGCTTTATTTTTATCTGCCAGTACACCAGTATGCCATGATTAGCATAAATTAAACTAAATGAATTCTGTGGATTACTAAATTATTTTGCATCAGTCTTTTTTCTTTTTCTCTCCAAACATTTACAGGTGAGGGATGGGTGAATGGTTTGATGGCAAATTTCAATATCCAGCTGCTCCACCTCAGCTCAAAAAAAAAAAGAAAGAAAGAAAGAAAGAAAGGAAAAAAAAGATGAAAAACTCCATGATTGATTTTCAGAAATTTTGGGTAGAAAAATACATAGCGAAAAATGTCACCAGGAAAGAGGTTGTATCATTATCCAATGACCTTTTACAGAGCCCCACATAACTCACTGCTGGGAAGCAAGGCGCTCTACATGTAAACTTAAATCATGCAGAATGGCAGCGATTTGCGTGTGCACCCTGGATGAGCCACTTCCAGTGTTCAAACTGACACACGGTGACCTGGCATGGCTCCAGTAACATTTATCTTTAGCAAAGTGAGTTTTATCCAATTTAGAAACGTTGTTCTCTTAACGCCGCCTTATTGGTGGTAACTCATTGTTCAATGCGAAGCTCGTCACAGGAATCTGTGACTTACACCCACTGTGGATAGAGAATCTCTAGTGCAGCATGTTTAACCCATTCCAGGGCCTACTTCTCACCTACCTGGTTATATCCTACTGACTCCTCAATCTACCAGCATCCATCCCTGTAACCTACAGCAAAACACTCACACCCATCCTCTTTTTCATTGAAATATTTCTTTCCTCCTCACTACCACATCCTGTGGGAACCAATACCACCTACCCACTTCCTTCTCAGCAAACAAGGCCCCAAGAAATTCTTCTTCCATAGGCAGCAACCTTTTTATTTTGGGCCATGCTTGGGGCCTAGTACTGGAAATATATTCTTGAGACAAGGAAGAAATTTCCCTGATTTTGTAAAGCTTAGGGTCAGGAAAGACAAGCAGTTAAAGTGATAGGCATACTACCTTAGGTGTGGCACAAAGACCTCCATTAGGCAGGAGACCTCTCTTAATCCTCTCGAAGTTTCCTGTGTTCTCTGTTGGAACTCCTTATCACCCCACTACTCTCTCTCTCTCTCTCTCTCTCACACACACACACACACACACACACACACACACACACCTGCTTTTCATCTTAATAGAAAGGTGGTTGCTTTATCTCAGCTTTCAATGAAAGGAAGAAGGGTCAGCAATATTGTGCTCCTCACTTTGAGAACCTGAAACCATCTCTTCCTTCTCTGGTGCCTTAAACTCTTGGGAAGTGAGATCCATGCCTTCTGCTCCCAAGCTGGGGATGCTGGATGTACAGCTGTCCTTTTTTGCACTGTGCCCTCAGCACTTAGGACTGTGTGCAAGAGGCTCCGTGATATGGAAGCTCTCTTATGACCAACCCCAAGTTGTCTAGCTCACAATAGGTGATCAATATATACTTCTTGAACAAGGCAAATAAATATATATGTGGTCAATTAATGAGTTATTTTAAGAACCATATTATAAGAACCATATCATTGTTGACAATGATGGATAATGTTTAAATAGTAAAAGTGACCATACAAAATTGTTCTCTAGGTATAATACACAAAAAAGGGTTCAAAACTATTACATCATGAGTTGACTTCAAGACCCAAAGGGAAAATTAGCCTGTCATTTATCAACCAATTGACCGGTCACCAAGAGGCCTTGTGCTCTAGATATCTGATATCAAGTGTCCATGCATGTGTAGGATCTGTCCTAGTCTGTCTTGCGCTACTATAACCAATAACAGGGGCTGGGTAATTTAAACTGAAGAACACATTGGCTCATAGTTCTGAAGGCTGGAAGGTCTAAGACAAGAACCTATTTGCTGTATAATCACATGGAAAAAGGCAAAAGACAGGAAGGGCCTGAATCCCCTTCCACAGGAGCACCCTCTCCACCCACAGTGAGGGAACCTTGTGGTCTAATCATCTCTTTAGAATCCTACTTCTTAATATTACTCTATTGGTAGTTCAATTTTTCAACATTTATATTGTTGGGGAGAAAGTCTATGTTGGCCAGCACCAAGAGCCTGCAAGTTAGCACACAGCTTAGCAAAAAAAGAATCTCCACTTATATTCATTGACTATATTAAAAATGAGCTAAAATAAACATTTAACTCTAAGATATTTTGTAAAACTTCTGTGTAAGAATTCATCACCTGATGACCTGCAGAAGTGATCTGCTTCATTGATATCAACATATCAACTGTTATAATTTTTTGATTTCATTAGAAGTTTTTCAACTCCCTTATGCCCTTGAAATATCAGAGGTTCAAAAAAGAATATAGGTAAAAATGCTGCTAGTGGGACTGTCGATGAGGGCTTTTCTGGGCCAGGCTCATATCCACAGGGCATGGGCACCACAGCTCCCTAAGTTCTGACATAACTTTATACATCCAAAGTGGCATTTGGCTTTGTGACTCAGGAAGATACAAGAGAGGTCTTATAAGATTAGAAACCCACAGAAGCTCTTAAACACTTAATAATTTGTAATTGGAATTTTTGATACATATTTTATAGAGTTTAAGATGGTGATACATTAAGGGAAAAACAAATAAATAAACCCATGCCTGCCTTCAGAACTATAACTCCAAATAGTCCCCAAACCAGTCAAGTAAGCTGAGGACAGCGGGGTGGTGAGCTAACTTGTTCTCCACATCTTCTCTGCTGGCCCGTGAGGAAGAGAAGGGCCGGCTGTGAATACACACAGGCTAGGAAACACCAAAAGAGCACCCTGCTTGGCGTTAAAACCAACCAACTTTTAAAAGTGGAATTGTTATGGAACTTAAAACGAAAAACAAAGTGAAACAGGGGGGTAGGGTGGGGAGGGAGAGAGGGGTGGGTAAGGAGAGGGACAAAAGGAGAGTGTGAAAGTCCTTGTCACCTTGACAAGATACTTATGTGCACAAAATCCTCAACTTCGTTGTAAACCTTAAATTTTGCACTAATACAGATCAATAAAATGGGAAAAAAAGTGGAATTGTTGCATCCAGGTTCTAGTGTTTGATAGTCAAATCATTTTTCCCTGGGTTGGCCTCATCAGTAACATAATGATGAGAAGATAACTGGGAGTTGGTGGAGAAGGCAGGCTTTCTGGGCAATCTGGAGTTATTTATTTGTGGGCAGGACCCCAGGAGGTGGCATAAAAGACAAGTAATAGTTATTGAAATGGCATAAAATAGATTTCTACCGTGGAAAACAATGCAAAGAAGTCACCCCTAGCAGTCAACAGGAATGTTTTATTTAAGGAAATAAAGGGGAGAAATAGTATGTCTCCAAGGATGTGAATCTGATTTGTATAGAGGCAAAAGATGTAGTAATTTATTAAGCAACACATACACTGAGCTGTATCGTTATGCCAAGAGTTGTCCTTGCCTAGTCCCCCGCTCCCCTTTCCATTTCTAGACCACTGTTTATTGGACCAGAACCACAGCCCAGTAATATGTTGACTCAACAGTGAAAGAGGCAAAACTGAGGTTGGGGAATGAGGAGCTCAAGTAGAGCCAAAGGACTTGGCTCAGCCCTTGCTGCCTGCAGCTGGAAAAAAAAAAAAAAAACCCACATTGCAATCAGCAACAGATCCAGACTCCAGGAATATTGTTAGGAATCCATGGCTGACTCTTTCTGAAATGACAATACTCCCATGTACCCATCGATGTACTCAGTAATGCTGACAAGTATCAGACATCATGAAGATCAATGTGGATGGTCTTACAATGAGAGGGAATGCATGGTCATTAAATATAGCTAACAAGCATTTTCAGCACCCCTACAGTTATGTGATAATAGGAAAGGCTTTGGTCAGAGATAAGCTTCTGGCAGGAATTAACCAATTTAAAGACAGATGACTAAATATGGCTAGGCAGTCATCACCATATTACTACTAGTTACCACCAGAAGTGATAGTCAAAGCCATGTGCTAGGATCTAGGGTTCGATGATGTTAGATCACACGGACTGTTTGCAACTTAGTAGCCAGTCTTGCTAAAGCGAATGAAGGGCAAGTGAGGGCAGAAAGAATGAGATTAAATGATGAGATTGAACCGCTGGCACAGGGCATTATTGCCAAGGCAAACTTTACACTCCTTTTTTTAATTAAAGCTGGGGCACATAAAATGAGAAACAGAGAACACAGTCATTTCATAGGACTAAATGTGGAGGACAGTGGGAACCGTGGGCAGGGGGAGAGTGTGAGAGGGGAAGGGTTGGTAATTTTGATGCCATAAATATGTGCAAAAAATACCCAAGTTTCATGTAAACATTATGTATCATATATATACATATCAATAAAATGGGAAAAACTTAGATGGGGGACAAGAGAGATCTGAGTTTACAAGATGTCTCTGGGTGCGATTTTTGAGACTAGACTGAAAACGGCAAATATTGGAGCAAGGAACCAGAGGAAGAGTTTGTAATCCAAAGAACAGATGATGACATGATTTTAAAATCACAGAACATCAGTAATAAATACTGTATGGTCCCAACATGACGATGATGAACAGATCAATGAAACTGAATTGAAAGCACAGAAACAAATCTTTTTGTTTACACTCCCTTGTTACACTAGACAAGGTTATCAAGAAAATTGAATAAGATTCTTTTTAAACAAGTGATATTTGTCTTACTGGATAGCCACGTGTTAAAGAATGAATATGAACCCCTTATTTTACACCAAACACAATGAACTCTACATGGATCACAAGCCTCAGTATAAAAACTAAAACAATAAAAATCTTTAGAAGATACCATAGACCATGGCATAGGCAAAGATTTTATAGTTGTTACACCAGAAGTATAGTCCGTAAAAGAAAAAAAGTTGATGATTCAGACCTCATCAAAATTAAAATGTTTTTTTTAAAGTTCATTAAGAAAGTGAAATGAACATGTACAGACTTGGAGAAAGTACTTTAAAATCATAGATTCAAAAAGGACTTGTACCCAGAATACACAAAGAATGCCTGTGACTCAATAATAACGACAAATAACCCAATCTAAAATGAGCCAACAACTAAACTCATTTCTTCAATGAAGGCACGTGAATGGTACAAAAACACATGAAAAATGTTCAATGTTATTTGTTGTTATGAAATTTAAATAAAAGCCACAGTGAGAAACTTGTTCATACCCACTAGCGTGGCTGTAAAATCAAAAAGGTGATGAAGAGTGCTGAAGGAAATGTGGAGAAATTGGGACCCTTATAAAGTGCTGGTGGAACCTTTTAGAAGGCATGCCCGCTTTGGAAAAGATCTGGGCAGTTTCTCAGGATGGTTAACATAAAATGACCACAGGACCCAATAATTTTACATTTATATAGTTATCTAAGAAAAAAGCCACTTTTATAAAAATACTTACACACAAGTATTTATAGGGTGAGTGTTTATAATCACAGAAGTATAATGACCCAAACATTCATCTATAACCAGCACACTGATTTTGAATCATGGTCTCTCTGCATAATGGGATACACTTAGTCAACAAAAAGGGAGGAAGGACTGATGCCTGTGATGATAGATACCCACCTGTAAGGGAAAGAAGCCGGACACACAAGACCCGATATCATATGATTCCACGTGCAAAAAAATTCCTCGGAAAGCCAAATGTATACGGACAGCAACTAGTTGCTGCCTTGGCTGAAGGTAGAAGCAGGCACTGTGGACCTCACTGAGAGGTGAGGGTTACTCTACATCTGGAGTGTGGTGTGAACTGCGCAAGGGAAGTGGTATCTCATTGAACTAGATACATAAGACCAATTGGGGAATTTTATGACACACACAAAGCAAACAGTAAAGCTGCTCTTTAAAAAGAAGCAGATGAGGAATAAGAGGAGAGTGAATCTCCAATAAGGAGGCAGCAATAACAGCTCCTGGAAGCCAAGAGGATCCAAGAGAAGGTGGCACAGGGGATTCTGCCACTGAAAGCAAGCACAATGGTGATCGCTAATATTAACTAAACAACTATAATTGTTATGTCTATAATAAGCAGCATTGTAAAGATGTGTAGATACCTCATTACTTTGGGAACATTATTATCTATGCTTATATGTGAGGGGGCCCTGCGGAGAAAGAGGGAAGTGAAGAAATTTTACGTGAGATACTCAGTAAGTGATAATGGGCCAAGCCATTTGCTGAACTACCAAGGACAAGAGGATGGATAGATTTCATGGAATGAATGCTTTTGAAACTCATTGCAATGCTGGTCAAGCCCCTGCCCTCTGACATTCACATGCCTGTGTTGATCTGCCAGGCAGAAGGAACGGTTATGTCATCTCTTATCTAGCTACACATTCTGGCCAGAACAGGTTGACTCCACAGGTGCCATCGCTATCTTCCTGGTAGGAAAGTTCACTAATGGGCTGATTATTTGTGCCTATGACAATCAGAAATGGCCAAGGACAATCCTAGACGGAAATGAAGTGGTCAGGGCTCACGCACTAGTGAGAAGATATTTAAAAGACAATTTAACAGCTCCTTCTGACAAGCAGCCAGAAATAGCCATTGGAAAGTCACCAGGCAGGAACCTGCTGGGGGGGTGGGGGGCGCGACCTAAAAGCCAGAAATAAGTGTTTCATGATGAGAAGTTTGCCAAATGAGCAGGTGAGTGTTGCATCCTGTCCCCTCAGGCAGCAGGGCCTGAGAAAGCCGTTCCCTTAGCCTTGGGGACAGAGTTCTGGCAGCAGAGAGTGTCCAGAAAGGACCAAGTGACTCCTGGAGGCTTTCTGTGCACGTCAGGCCTTGTGCTCGTGTGCCAACTCTCTGTGTGTCTCACAGTAAGCTCCTTCACCTTTCTGGGCAGAAAATGAGAACTATGTAGGGTATCCCAAAAGTTGTTACACAAATATATTTATATTATATTTATACATATAAATATACTCCTTGTATTTATACACTATAAACATGTAAATATAAAATAAAATAGGAGTTTGTTCATTTTTCCTATGTACAGTGACTTCTGGGACACCTGTATGGTGCATGAGTTCCAACGTGTTTTCTGGCTTAAAGAAAATCTTCACTTCTACTTTAATTGGTGAAACAGCTCAGCCTATCGACTGGGAATTCTTCCAGGTACTGTAGAGAAGGGACAGAGTAATAATGATATGAAGCAAGACTCCTCACCTTATGATTAGAAGAATGTATTTGTTGCCAGAAGCTGCCATGACATATCATCACAAACTGGTGTTTAAGCAACAGAAGTGAGTATTCTCACAGCTGTACAGATCAGAAATTAAGGCTTTGCAGCAGACTGGTTCCTTCGGGAGGCTGTCAGGCAGAATCTGCTCCACACCAGCCTCCTAGTTTCTGAGACACCTTAGTGGTCCTTGGTTTATAGACAGAAACGTAACTCCAACTTCTGCCTCTGTCTTCCCATGGCTTTCCCTTAGAGAAATCCTCTGCATTTTAAGAGCCCCTCTTTCTCTTATGAAGAGAAAGTGGGGGTTGTAAATAGGGGGGTGTGGTGGTGCTGCTACAGAACATTTTAGATATCCTCTTGGGAGACGATTAAGTAGCTGGTAGGATATGCAGTCACAGCTCCCTTAGCTGATTGGAGGCAGAGTTAGGCTGGGTATCTGGTGTTTAGGCAGTGCTTTAACTGCTGAGCGTTAGAAGTAGTATCCAATAATTTTTAAACACAGACTTCTCTCAGGAATTTCTTGGGCATTACATATTTCATGTATTGGAAGGCTACAAAGTTTATCATTTTGTGAAAGAGACACACAGGTTTTAAGTTGTGACAGTTAACAATCACAAACTAGTTTTTTTTCTTCCCCAATAGAAAGGAGGAATCATCTCATTTGATACTATACGGTAAGTATCTTAGATCAAGAGCCTCCAAAGAGGAATGCGGCTCAGGGTGCTGTCTACCAATGACTCATAAGGAGTCCCATACATGGGAGTGGTCAGCATGTGACTGCCCGCCATATGAGGCCCTGAATCAACCTAGGGATGATGACTTCAAAGAGCTCTCAGGGAGGAATGGGAGAGACATTGAACAAAGATCATACTGAGAGCCCAACATTGACATAAAAAACAGAAGACTGAGAATGGAGTAGAGGATTTACTTAGGGAAATGTACACCTGAAGCCTGGAAAAGGTTATGGGACATGCAGAACGCCACCACGGCATAAGAGCTCATTATGAAATAGGGACTTCGTGACACGCACAGTGGTGGTGCTTCCATAATGTTTTAGGGAATGAAATAAATTCCATTACCAGTGACCAATAGTGTTTAAATCTAGAATTTGGAGGTTAGCATTTGAACATTTTAAAAAATGAAGTCTTATGTGAGAGCTCAAATTACAGGATAAGAAAAATTGATTTGGAAGCGAACCCAAGCCTGTAGGCCTTCTTGAATTTGTCTCCACGCACACCATGCCCAGAGGTTCCTCAGAAGGTGGATACAATCCTCCCACCCTGACCCTATCAAACAGCATTAGACAAAGCATGGTACTTGTGTCTTGGTGGTATACCACGGAATTTAGTGTGAATACAGATAATTATTTACACTGAATTTCAATGTTTACTTATTTTAATGTCTATGAAAATGTCAGAGGCTTAATTTTTTTTGAGACAGAGTCTCACTCTGTAGCCCAGGCTGGTCCTGAACTCACTATGGAGCCCAGGCTGGTCCTGAACTCACTCTGCAGCCCAGGCTGGCCCTGAACTCACTATGGAGCCCAGGCTGGCTGTGGACTTGGCATTCCTCCTGTTTCAGCCCCCGAGAGTGCTGGGATTACGCAACACCACGCTCAGCTTTATGCGGCGCTGGGGAATTACCCAGGGCCTTGGGAATAAAGACTTTTCTATACCAAATGTTTCTTAATCATTCATTAAAAGCAATGTAAGTTAGATGGGTTGGGATAGGTTAGGTAGAAAAAGGGGTAGCCTAAAAATATGACCAACTTACAGTTAGTACTTTAGTCTCTTTACCTTTAGCCAAATAAGTAGCAAATAGCAATGATAATAAAGGTAATGATACTCATTGATTTTGCTTCTGACTCCTTTCTTCTGCCTAGTGTATCTAGAAATAAATGGACAGGAAATGAAGCAAGAGATAAAACTACAGTTCTGGGTATCCTGTAAGCCAGAAAAAGCCAGCCTGGTTAGTTGGGTATTAGCTAGAGAAAACTAATTGTTACCTTGAATACAAAGCAAAGTCTGTCCTGCAGGCACATATGAGATGCATTCCAGGGAAGTCGTGGACAATGTGAGTAGCTGCGTGTTGAGTCATTGTGCACTGACTTGATTATACTAGCTGGGAAGTTTTCCCAAAGGAAGAAAAATGATCTGAAACTATGATTAAAACTCATACTTTAAGAATCTTAATAATCATATCAAAAAGTACCCTGTCTTTCTCAGCATATCGGCATTTATATACTCACAGTCCAGCAAGTAAAGAGGGAATCCATACGATTTTTTTTTCAAAGTATAGAATAGGTATTTATTTAAAAATAAAGGACAGAGAGGTAAAGGTTTCTGAAATCTAGGAGGGTCCTGAGCCGGGTGCTTCCACACAATTGTTTGTATTTATTTATTAATGTGTGTCACTGTATTCTGATCCCTAACTGGATAAACACTCTCCTTCGATCTCCCCGAGTCGGACTGGCTGGTTAGCTGATGTTTCTGTTCCCATGTCAATGACAGCCTCTATGCCTGGGTGGCCCCCTTCATCATCCCTGAGCATAGGAAGAGGGATTTCCCAGGTTCAAAACTTCTAAAATCCATCATTTTCCCTTCAAAATAAGGCTGAAACATTCGCTAAAATATCAACCGTCTTTGGTTTAGGAAAGGAATTTCAGAAACTGTGTGATAACAGTACCTAGGCTCCTGCAATCAGATGCTCTTATCTTTCTATAACAAAAAGAAAAAAAATAAATGAATGTTATGTAATAAATAAAGTTTGGCAGACAAAAATCTTTCAAAATAGTGAACCAAGGGAGAGATTAATAAAAGGTACCCTTGTAAGTTAAAAAATGCAAATAAAAATGAAGTTTATAGTTGGGAAAGTGGAGTGCTGATAGTGTTGCATGTTCATTTATCTACCAAAGAGCAATTTATTCAGCTTCTACTAGGTGCTGGGCACGGTACTAATTACTATGGAAATGCAGACAGACAAGATGTGATTGCCATCAAGGAATTGCCAAACCAGAGGGGAAAAATTGTAATTTACAATTACATATATATAACATATCATATATATATATATATATATATATATATATATATATATATATATATATCCTTTAATCCTTTTACTATTCCAAGACTAATACAATAAAGCAGAAAAGTAAAATACTTGAAAATAGTTTGTCAAGATAAAACCAAGACTGAGTTTTTAGTGGGTTTCACCTAAACACTCATCTGGCAACTCTTACTCTCACTGTTATCTTTAAGTTCAGCTCTGCAAATTGAGGTAGCCCTTCTATATCTGGGTGGTCCTTGACCTAAGGACCATTCTGTCATTTCTCGAAGTATGTCTGAAAGGGTTGATTTCTTAAGCTATTTCTCCAAAAGCCAGGGAGGGAGGATGATGAGGCTCAGAAGATGATACTCCAAAGTGTGGCTCTTTGGCACGCTGAGTACTTTGAAGCAAAGCACCTCACATCGGAAGCACAGTCCCGCTCTGACTTCGTCCTGCCCTCCTATCTCTTGTCTTATTCCCTCACCAATGCAAAGAACACAAATCAGAATTCCTCCTTTCCAATGAAGATCATAGAAACTAGAAATCTGGCTCTAGCTCTGCCCCCCAATCAAGCCGGGACCTCAGAAACTTTAATGTAACCTTCCCACAGCTTTCTGGACCGGGATTGGTCACAAAAAAATTCTCTAATCAGCCTTATCGAGAAGAGGTCATTATATCTTTGTTTCAGGGATTCTGCCTTGTCCCTACGAGGAAGCGATGTGAGCCAGAGAGCCCAAGACAAACGTGAAGAGCCCATGGGCTTTCCCTCCTCACACTGACACTATTATGGCACATTTTTGCATGGTTTTCACGGAATCTAAGCATAATAGACAATTTTTTCCTGGATTTGGGGCCTTTATTTCTGAAGGCTCCCTTGTCGCATATAATGTTCACTAAATAAATTTATTATGCTTTTCCCTTATTAATTCGTCTTTAGTTAGAAAATTGTTGGCTCTGACCTCTGCAAGGCTGAAGAAAGACAAGAAATTACACTCTTCTATCATGTAAGGACATGGTCAATGATTTTGGAATCACTGAGTACTTCCTTTCTATCTGAGACTCATGATAGACCATCACATACAAGAGTGGGGTGAGATACTTCATCAAATGATCCAGTTTATGGAAAATTAGCTTTTCTCAAGATTCCTTGGATCTCATTTTTGTGTACACAGCCTACCAGACTCCCATGGAACTAATATTTCCTGAGCATTCTCCTGAATATACGTTAGCAATAGATGATAATTATGTGTCTGTTGTTCATAAGTATCTATACAGCACTTGTACCATTGATCCCAGGGACATGTTGCAGAGATTAAACCTTCATGCCCTCTTTTACACACTTTCAGAAACTGATGTTTATATATCAAAACAAATTGTGCATATTGAAACTTGAAGAAGGTGTAATCTGCCACGTGAATTAGGCACAACAAAATGCAAAGGAAATGAAGGTTTTTACATACAATGGGAGATCTGCTGTTCAATAATCTTCACAAATTACAGGATTTCCTATATTCTGTCTTTTCAACATAAACATAATTCAGCTGTTTGAATCAATTCTTAAAAGATCACTTTGGTAGCCTTTAGCTGCAAATAACTTCTCCAGAAAATGATAAAATAATTCACCAAGCCATGTAGTCAGTCGTGTTCCTTAGTTATAAACAGATACCCTACAAAGAGTCATGGGGGCTTATGGAGTTATTTTCATAGGATAAATAAAGTAAGCCACGTAATTTTATTTCCATTATGTTAGCTTCACATAGAATGACCATCCCTTCACCCTTCATTCTTTGGGAAGGCTTATAGCAACAAGATGTCCCAGAATTATAAAGCCAATTCCCCATTAACTCAAGGATTTTTACCTTACTCACCATAAGTAATCAACCCGAATATTCTTTTATTTATCTAACACTACCATTCTCCTATTTTTCCTTGGACAATGATATAATGCTAATAATAATTAACTTTTATTAAGAATTCCTGTCCCAAGCACAGGACAAAGGACTTTGAAAGCACTATCTTATCCAATGGATACAATCTATAAAGAGAGAAGATTTTTCTCAATAGAAGGGAGAATTTTCGAAGCACAAGAGCAGTCTAAAGATAGTTCCAGTTGACCCAAGAGATGGGAAGCTTTCCATCTGTCAAGGAATGTGAGCCTGAGTTCAAATCTTTTTCAAGTTAAAGAATTTAGCACTGGATGTTGGCTGAAGTCAACAACCTTAAATTCTCTTATTCCCAAACTACGCAATTTACATATTCTCTCTATCATATTTTTAATTGCTGATAAGACTGTCCTCAAGTGACTATGTTCATACTTATATTTGTTGCAAAATCTAAAGTGTAAATTAACTTATTTGTTCTTTTGTGGCCTTCAACAGGAGTGACTATGAAGATGTATGCATAGACACACAATACATGCAAAGTAAAAGAGTCGATCTTTAATTATCCACATTGGTGGTTGGAGAAATAGATAGATAATCCAATCCAAAACAGTAGATAAAGGCAAAAACATTTTATCTTTGGCCTTTAAGTTTTGTATCCAGCCCTCTTCATGATTAAGAATTAACTACTGGCTAAAAAAAAAAGATCTACTTCTTAAATAGAATTCTGGTCCTCTTTCTCTTTTTAAAATCTTTATGTCATGTTTATTAGAATTTTTATAAGGCAAGTCAATAAGAATTAGCATCACTTTATCTATTTCATTTTATTTTCTTGACTCTCTAAAGTTCAGACCATCCAACTGAAAATCCGCGACAGAAAGGGCAAAATGATCTCACACAAATGTTTCCATAGCACATGGATTAGTCGATCTGAACTGTGAGACTAACTGCTTTGTTAATAAACAAAAAGTACTTTGTTTGAAAGAGAAAGCTCACACCAAATCTTTCCTAGTAGTCTCCTGGTCTTATTCTGACCCTGGAGCTACCCAAGTGCACTGTCAAATTGATTAAGATACAAGCCAGTTCATATCAAGGTAGTCTACGCAAAAGACCACCAAGAGAAAGGACAATGGCCTTTTAGAGGGCTTCCAAAAATTTCAAGGTCCTGACATAAAGTATAAATCACTGCATTCATTTTTCTAAGCCATGAGCCATGGTTCAGTGAATTGAGAAAAAATTCCAACTCCATTTTTTATATTAAAAAATCTAGCTTAAAATAGAATAAGTGTTATGTCCAGGAGAGATTTTGAGACTAAATTACAGAATACCTGGCTCTAGAACCAAGTTTGTCAATAATGACCTGCATAGGATATGGAAAGCAAATAGCTCAATTTCTCTTCGCTTCAGTTACCTTATTCCTATAGCAGCTACTCTTTTTTTTTTTCTTGGTGGAATCCTCCTAAAAACCTCATAAACCGATATCACCAATAAACCCACTTTACTGATTAAAATAGTGAGGTGCAGAAAATAACTTGGTTAGAGCAGGATCATATAGCAAGATGAAGTAAAATCCCAAATCATACTACCATCTTATTTTGCCTGCTAGCTACATACGGTGAGAGTCGAACTGAGCGTTGCCTCAGGACCCTGGTGCTCCGTGTGCATGATTCCCTGTATTGCTCGGACCCTTTCCTGCTGCCCCTGTCTGCATCGCATCTTGCACTCACAAGCTGCTTCTCTCAATTCTGCCTTCTATCCCTGGAGCCGCGGGGGCGCCCTGGCTGTAATCACCACACCAAGTCTCTACCCTCAAGAATTCACAAGTTTTCTATCCTCTTGCCTGAAATGTCTTTCATTCAGAGCCACGCGACTCTTTCATTTTTCTCTAGATGTTTGCCACAGTGGCAATGAACAGAGTTTTTCCAGTACTACCAATGGAAATAGTCCCCACTCTGGAACTCTTTCTGTCCCGCCTGCCCACTTGCCTATGGCATTTCCTACCACCGGAAATAGGACAGAGCCGTGTGGCTCCAGCCCACTCCTCCTCCAGTCACATGGGCACACCATAGGGTCCCGCTCTTCCGCCTACTTCCTGACTTCTATATCCTCACGTCCTAGCCCAGTGCCCAGCCCATTGTAGCCCATCGGAGATAAGCTAGCCAATTGGCTAAATTGTGTGGACACATCCATGAATGAATAAAATGCTTTTTATGACACAAATCTTGAATGTGGCTTTAATCTGTTGTGGGAGAAATATGCTTAGGTAGGGAACATTAGGTTAACAACTCAAAGTTTATCTCTGGTGAATTTTCTGTCTTGTGGCTTGTTATACTTGCAAACCAAACAATTAAAAACATACCAGTACAATGTGAAGCTTATTTTTTTGTGTGTGTGTGCTGAGATATTGGAATATTTGGATATATATGTTTTGACACTAAGACAGAATATGAGTAACTGGTGCACTGGTGCAGGGAGATTAGTGACCACATGGGAGAAGAGGAAATCAGACACCTTAGTGTTGGCAAGCAGAGAGCTGTGTGCTACCTACATTTGCCTCTTTCTGCACTCCTTTATGGTGTGAGCCATGTCTGATTCACCTGTCCCTTCAGTGACAGTGCCTGGCAGGCAGGATTGCTTCCACCACGGTTGCTGAGTGAATGAATTGAGCACTAATCTCAGAGGCATCTTCCTAGCTCTGTTTCCCGTTACATTCAGGTAAACCATAGCAAAGCTATAATATCAAGCTGAAATGCAGCTCCCTGCGAGACCTTCCTTCAAGGACCTTATTCATAATCTGCACCTCCTGAGCTATGTCAAGACTCTAGGGAATTTGTAGCTCATTGATTATCAAAGCCAAACTGAGATCAGAAGAAACTATGCCCAAATCTGAGTCTGCACCCTAGGTAAACTTTGACATTTAATCAATACTCAATGAATGTTAAATAAATGAATAAACTTCATGGAGAAGCTTTCTCAAGAGGACAGTGAGCAGGCGCTTAGGAGGCTCTGCTTGTGCATGTGTATGCCCTTCAAGTTCCTAAGTGCATTGGTAAGACTTTCAACTTTTTTATTTTAGTGTCTTAAAGAGGTCCAGAGATACAAAATGATCTGCAGATGGTGACACATGCCATTGGTAGAAGCAAGAAACTGCAAGCTCTGTATATTCTGCCTCAGAAGCCAGAAAGTCTAATTTTAATAAGGACTTGCCATGTTCCCTGTTTTGCAACTGCATGTTCACATACAGGAGAATCAGGAGATCTTCCTTAAATATTTACATAAAGTCTCCTGCTAATCATTCTCTGATATGCACCTGAGTTATCAGTCACAGCAACCCTTTATATATACACTACCTAGGCACCTATCTACCTGTATGTGTGAGTGTGTAGAAAGAGAGAGACTGCTGAATATGCCAATAGGCAATGGCCAGGCCAGATACAAAAGTAGAACTCTGACCTACTACCTACAGCAACCTGCCCCAAAAGCCAACGCTCTATCTATAATAAACAGTTTATGAAGCTAGCCTGCCATAAATCAGCTTTGCGGGAAGCTGTGTTAGCACTCTATGACAATCCAGGATTCTACACGGAAACATCAGTAATAATCAGCTCAGATTCGCCAGGTCATAATTAGTAGGTGGCATGTCCCTACTTCTCACATAACCAATCAAAGAATGCCTAATATGCCCTGCCTGCACCAACCACATAGGATGTCCTATTTTGTGCTGGCTGTGACTAGCTATTCCGGCCAGCAGCCTTCAAGAAGGGCCCCTCGAGCTTTCCTTTCTCTGCTGCAAAACTGTCTCACCCTTCTGCTTGCCTTTGAGTCTCTGGCAAAATGTCAGTGATGCAAGCAACTCCCTGACTATAGCAATCTCTGAATAAAATCACTTTGCTTATTCCCATTTGATTAATCTTCATCAATTATGCACACACACACACATATACACACACTCATGTTCACATTTACCATTATTATGTAGAAAATCTGTTATCTATCTTATACTTGCAGATTATGTGCACATTGTATTTGTATGTGTATACTAAATTATTCTTTAATTTAAAATACATTATAATTTTTATTTTAAAATTAAATAATTTAAATGGAGAAAAACATAATGATTTTCTAATATGCACCACAATAAATACCTACTTAGAAAGAGGTGAACCTCTGAAAAAGGGGTGGGCATAGACGCTCACCGATTCCCCAAACCCCATGGTTCTAATGTGTTACAGAATTTGGAATTCATGTATTTACAAAAGAAGTTATTAAATGGTACATTATGTGAACTTTTTTTAACCATGCCTACTAAATCTATTCTTTCACGTAATCACCTAAAAGCATTCCATTTCACATGCCACTTGTCATATGGGTAGGGCAGTTGGGCAAATGATGACTTTAGAATAAAAAATATAAACTTTGACCTCACATCTCACCTACTGCATGGCTAGGACAAATGATCATCCTTTCTGAATCCAGTGTTCTTGCCTGAAAGATGCTAGCAGTAAACCCAAATTTATACAGTAAAGGTGAAATTCAACAACATTTATGCATCCAACAGACTCAGACAGGTACTCAGTTTATCTCTAACGTTTATAGTTCAATGCGTGTAAAGTACCAGGAGGCTAGAAGAATGAGAAAAAAATAGCACTGAATCAGAATCCTTGAATTTGGTCAAAGCCAAGGGGGAACGCGGTGCTCACTACTGGTCCACTGTCCAACACCCAGAACTGCTCATTTGCATTGAGTGAATCCTGGCAGTGAAAGCCTCTTTGAACCACTTAGCTGCGTCACAAGATGTTATCAGCAAGGAAGACTTCAAAGGGGAGGGAGAACTAGCCTGTGGCCATTCACCAGCAAACTAAATCATTACCCAGAACATGTGTTCAATGGCTGTTTAGGGGGTCTTTGAATACTGGTCAGAATTAAAGCCCAGAAAAAGAAAGATATTTAACTGATGAGAAAACAGTCCCAAATCTATTTTCCCACAGTTTTCCAGAAAAGGCTGGGTCTCTTTCAAAAGCTTTAAATAGACACTAACAGTAAAAAATCTGGACTGCAAAAATTCCATATGTACATAATATGTACGTGCATAATTATTTTTTAAACAACACTCAACACTAACATGGGTCACGATGCTTTAAAAAATGACATGATAAGGATGGCTTAATGGTAAGTTATTTCCTAGGTAATTGCACTGGTTAACAAATTGATAAAATGCATTAGAAAGATGGGTGAGAGGATCAGTTTCCCCTTGAGTAACATAGAAGCAGAATTAATAAGTCAGGTACATGCTGTTAGGGACACAGCTTTTTATTCATTCACCCACAGAGGACGCAAAATCCCAGGACACAAAAAAATGGAACAACAAAGGAATGGCAGGCAAGAATCTATCCTGCTGGCAATAAATTAAATCAATCAATAAACAAATAGATAAATAAAAGCAGGTATATGGAGAGGGGGTGTTAAGCAAGGTCAGACTTTGTTTCTGTCCCTAGGGCCTGCAATGGCACCGTCCAAGTCCCTTTCTAACAGACAAGAAAACCAAGGAAGAGAAGGGAGTGAAACAGAGTGGCCAGCTGCAGAAAGTGGTAAGCCCTCAAAGGATTTCTGAAAAGTGCATTTCTCCTTAATTCTACTCATGAGAAGGATAGTACCTAAATGTAGGAATAAGGATATGGATTGCTATTTCATAAAAATCCCAGCCCCAAATATGAAACCGGCCAAGCTCTTGTTAAGACAAAGGAAAAGAGGTAGCTAAATCCAGAATTGCACAGAGTACAATTTAGTGGAGACCCAAGGACAGAAAAGCAGTCATAGGTCATGCCAGCTCCAGTAAATACCCACAATTTGGATCAGAGGAAGGGGGTTTTTATAAAATTCCTAAGACAAAAGTGACTTTATTCAAGTCAGAATGTACCTGGTTTATCTCAGGCAAATATCAAAGGCATCAGGCACATTCTTGGTGCTAAGGCACCAGGGCCTGGTTGCACACCTGCATGTCACTCTCATGGTTATGTTTACGTGTAGTACTCCAGGACACTGTGCATGGAAAACTGAACAGGGTCCCTCAGGGGTGATCATGATTACAGCCTCAAGATGGCTGTTGTCAGGTCAAGCTAAATTCGTATGGCAAGTGGGGAGAGGAAATAAAAAAGCAATAAGACCCATTAAATATTGAGTCTGTTCTTGAGAGGCTTAAAGAAACCAGGTTACCCAGAAGCTTGGCTTTTTAGTATATGAGGAGACAGAAAGAGATAGACACAGAGTCCGAGATAGAGACATTTGAGAGGTTAATAGATAACAGTACAGCACCAGGTATCAGACAAAAGCAAAAACATTAACTCCAAATACTTACAAATCCTCCAAAACCAACAAGGCAAAAGAACTTTTTGGTATATGAATGCCTGAATTATAGCAGCTCAATAATTATATTAACAGTTGAAGCTTAATTCATTACCACATGGTTCAATGTCATATTATATAACATCTTTTAGTGCCATAATGTCTAGCTGACTGCAGCGTAAAAACATTCTCACACATCCAGCTCCACTGGATCCCTAGACGAGGCACCACTTTCACGGAAGTCAGAAACATCTTATGTGTATTTCTGTGACCCTCCATGGCCAGACCTGAAGCTTCCGGGGAGAGGAGAGCACTGTAGATGTTTCTTAACTAGCTGGAGAAAACAACATGATGATCTCACCAACAAATGCAAGAGAGGAATCAAAGGCTCTAACGCGAAGCTTTTGCCCTGGCAACTTGCATGCAAGTAGTTGAACCCAATCAGGAAATCAAGGGCACATTTAAAAATCAAGAGAGATCACTGATTTATTGGAAGGACTTGAGTACAGATGATACGCAGAGGCATGAGATGTGACCTTTGTCATTATTGCCAGATCCTGAAAGCAATGGGTAACAAACCCCTCAATTACGCAGCAGAGGCAAATCTTTGCCCTACAGAAAATCCGAGTGCTTCAGATTATTTCAGATTTCAAAGCCAAGTTCATCTTTCACGTTAAAAACAAAAACACAAGCCCCCCCAGGCCCCTTCTGATCATGCTGAGAATTACGCTTGTCATATTCAAAGAGGCTTTATAAGTTCAGCCTTTATTTATCCTATTATGTGTCATAAGGCCAAACTGTTTAAGAGTAACAAGCATTTGCTTGCAGAGGATCAGCCATAGTAACAGCTGGGCATGTGAAATTCAGTCGGAAATTCACACTTACAACTTAACATTTTCTCTTTGAATGGCAACTGAAAAGAAAAAAAAAGAAAAAGAAAACAAAACACACCCACTAGGCAAGAGAGCGAGTGATGGTGGGGATTAACAAATCTTTGAAAGATAAAGCTGCATAATCTGCTATATTTCAGGCCGCCTTTATCCTCCAAATCCCCCATCTTTGTTTAAACTACAAGCAGACTTTATAAAAATCAGCTCACCGGCCTCCCCATATTCAACACATCCCTGCACAAATCAAATTAAGCTTTGGCTGAAAAGCTGATAAAAAAACCCTGTCACCTGACACATGAGCCAAATGATATATTTAAAAAGTGGTTATCATTTCTAATCCTTTCCTTTCTCTCCAGGGAATCGATCGTCTTTCTAAGGAGCACACAGAACTCTGGCACTGAGCACACTTTGGTCTTTGCATTCATTTTGATTAGGGATTTTCTAATATAACCACTACACAAAACGTTTCATCATCAGCCTTAATACTTTAAAACTTTGAGTTAAAACAGTTGTAGGGAAACTGTTCAATACCAGGCCATAAGCAAGGCTACCTTATCAAATCTGTTGTCATGAAACATATTTTTATGGTGCAAACAAACGCTGCTTCTGCACTGTCCAGATCCTTTGGATCTATTACCCTTTAATTTGTATTTGTTTTTGTTGTTTGGAATGGATTCTAGATTCTGGCAAGTGGTATCAGTAAGAAACCCATCCTTGCTGGCCTTTTGTCCTGGCTTTTCTCCTGATGGTTCTCCGAGATGCCCAGTGTCCGTCTCATTGGTAGCTCTACTTTACAGTCTGCCAATCCAAATCTGAGAGCCCTTTACACTCTCCTGAGGCACTGGCTCCACAGCTGTGTCACCATGACAAGCAGATATTATCATATCTTTGGTAATCATGACTATCTCACCTGTGACGTTGAAAATTCTACCAAGACACAGATTAATCTTATCAATCTTTGATTCCTCCAGGCAGATCCCAGTAAGCTAGGCATGATACAGATTCCATCTTGTATCGTCGTTTACCACACTACACACTTTTACGATGAACTAAAAGATTCAAGGTACATACTACAAACTAAGCACTTCACACACGTGACCTCCTTTATTTACCTCCAGACTTTCTAAGGTGATTACTAAGACTATCACACTGCTTACAGTCCAGAAAGGGTAGTTTAGAGAGGGCAAATTATTTTCTGGTGGGGGAAGTCATATTTAAACTCACATAGGTTAACACTGGAGAGCACAAGGGCTTAATTCATGTTCTTGCTGCTCATAATGGGCCGAGCAGTCATCAAGATCAACTTTCCAAGTGGTATAGACAGGCTCATTTCAATTTCTAGCGTATAGATTTGCTTATGATAGACTAAATTGTACCCCCTAAAATTCTTATTTAAAAGTTCTAACTTGCAGTGTGATATATCATAATATTTGGAGATGGGGTCTTGGGTATAATTATAATTAGAAGAGATCCATAAAAGTGAAGTTTTCATGATTGGACTATAAGAGACAACAAATCTCTCTCTCTGCCTCTCTCTCTCTCTCTCTCTCTCTCACACACACACACACACACACACACACACAGAGGAAGTCACATGAGCACATAAAAAGCAGACTTCTCCAAGCTGAGAAAAGATTCCTTTCCAGGAAATAAAACAAGTAGAAACTTGATCCTGGAGTTTGGTCTCCGGAACAGTCAAATAACAAATATTTGTTTTCTTTTCTCTGTGCCATGAATGGAACTCAAAACCCAAGGTCTTTGCATAGAGATATATTCTCAGCCCTCTCTCCATTTTTTTTTTTTTTTGAGAAAGAGTCTTGCTAAGTCATTACATTGCTGGTATGAATATGTGATCCTCCTCTCTCAGGCTCTTAGAATGCTAGGATTACAGGTATGTGCCACCATGTCTGGCTCAAGTTTATCATTTAAGTCAACCAGCTTTTATTTTCATATTTTCTTTTAAATTCTGGTGCTTCTTCTTAGGTTGCTTCAGTTTCCAGATCTCAAGTCCCTTGGTTTGGGTTAGCCCGCTTTAAGCCAGCAACACTCTGTAAGAGAAATTTTGCCTGTCTGGGTCTGGGTCTACCTGGAAGCAGTGACTGCAGGAAAGCAAATCAATACTGTCACCAGAGGACAGCATTTGTTCGAAGGTGCTCTACTCCCTCTGTTCTCTCAAAAGCAAGACATGGACCTCAAGGGGAAAAGGACAATAAGAAATGAAGGAGGTGGGGGAAGCCATATGCATAGGTACCCTGGCTCTAGCCTCAGGAGCAAAACCAGGTGGTTTTTTTTCCCCAGACGAAGGAATCCTCCTCTCCACCTGAGTATATAGGACATGGACCTCCAGCAAGGGAACAGGGGACAACAAAGGATTCCAGGAGCAAAGCTATGCAAATATCAATAATCAGAAAACTTGCTAGCTAACAAGAGATCCTAAAATTTACATCATAAACTCTTATCTGTAATTCTCTCATTCCCTACGGCCCATGTTTCTCTAAACATTTCTGGAACACTAAGGCTGGTACACTGAGGTAGCTTGCAGAAAAGGACAATTTTGGCTCACTCTGTCTGCTTCCAATAAGCCATTTTCCCATTTACCACAATGAACGTCTTCCTTTGGTTTGGGGCCAGTGGTGAGGGAAAAAAATCTTTAAGTAGACAGTAACAATACAAATCCAGAGGGATGTGAGCAAACCCAATTCTTTTTTCAAAATTCACCCAAATGGCCTTGTAAGTTGTGGATGAAATTCTCAAATGTCTCAACAAGCATTCAAAATCCTTCCCTTGAAAAGTAGATCCATTCCTTCAAAGAGTTTTATGTAAAGAACTTAATCTATCCATCTCAGGTTCTTTAGATTCCAATCTGTCCAATTATGGATCTGAAACTGCTGAAAATGGGGGAAAAAACAGTCTTTCTCCCTCGTGAACTGTTGTTGCAAGACATCCAACTTCACGGTTTTCACACCCAGCCTTGCCTTTTCAACAGGTCTTGAGACTTGGTTGGGGCTCCTTTGGAACTGCAAATATAATTATTAGTTATGCCTTTCAATACACCCTAAAATGGTGAAGGACAGTATATGGCACCACAATCACAATACAGTCCTTTTTGTGTCCTGCAGAGCTCCAAATATTTCTGCATCAGTGCAGATTTGATCACAATGTTTTTGGCCCCTATAGCTTCTATTCTGGAGCACAAGGGAACTGTGAATGCTATACAACGTATGATTATTAACCTACACCAAGCAATCACAGTGGCTCAAGAATACTGTTGTGCTACAATTCAAAGCCTCATTAATAACCTTAATTATTATGCATGGATAGAATAGGATTTTTATAATGCAGTTAGAAATAGCTAAAGTTCTATATAGAAGTCAAACTGCCTAATATAGGAAGTTTTATTGTGATGGGAGCTAGCTGAAATGATTTCCATCTTTTTGGATAAGGAAATAACTATATCTGAAGTATTAGCTTCAGTGTGTGTGTGTGTGTGTGTGTGTGTGTGTCTATGTGTGTATGTGTGGGGGGGTCTGTGTATGTTGTGAGTGGAGAATGTGGAATGCATTCTTTCCTAAAAAAAAAAAAATGGGTTTGGCCACTAAGAAAAAATAATGTAAGTTAAAAAAAAGACAAGCTGGGTATGTTGGTATACGCTTATAATGCCAGCACTAATGAGGCTGAGGCAGGAGGATTGCTATGAATTCAAGGCCAGCCAATGCTATATAAGTTTAGGACCTGCTTAGACTACAGAATGAGAGCCTATTAAAAAAAAAGCACTCAGTACTTAGAAAACCAAATTATACATATCTACCCATTTTATCCACTGTTTTTCAGCACTGGCTGACTTTGTAAGGCCAGGGAAGGAGAAGCAGAAGCAGAAGCAGAAGCAGAAGCAGAAGCAGAAGCAGAAGCAGAAGCAGAAGCAGAAGAAGAAGAGGAGGAGGAGGAGGAGGAGGAGGAGGAGGAAGAGAACAACAACAACAGCAGCAACAACAGCAACAACAACAAAAATAACAACAAAGAGAGAATGGAAAGCCGTGAAGCAGGAGGGTCACCTGACACAGGTCCTTTCTTAGACTGAGCAGCATTCGGATTAAATAGAACACCTCAACAAAGGATACTGCCCTAAACCGAATGGGAGTGCTTGCTACCTGCGTGGAGCATATTTTCCTACTTGTAGTACTACGCAATGTAGGAACAAGCAGCATCTAACGCAACCACGCAAGACTGGTGAATTGAAGCAGCATAGAATTTAACCTTGGAGAAGAGGCTGTGAGCAGCATAATTGGAATGAATTTGAACGGATACCCAGTCATTAGGAATGCATTTTTGAAAAGAGGAGGTGCTTTTTAAGATGACCATCCGGCTGCAATACAATCTTAGCATCTGAGTTCTGAGCTGGTCTGGAAATTCTTGGCAGACAACAACGTGCACAAATATTACCTGAGAACTGGTATAGGAACCAGAAATTCAGTTACTGAAGCAACATGGGAATGACTGAATTATGCAGGAAAATTCGGGGTTTAATATATTTGCCCCAGAGGGAACAAGAGGATGTAACGAAATAATAGCAGCAGTGGGTACAAATCAAGCATGTGGCACCAGTGCACCAGGTTTGCACACCTCCCAGCTCCTTGTGACTGGGCGCTCACGTGACACGTCACCTTCTGATGTGACGCTGTGCTGTCTTAACTATTGTACACAAAACACCCAGTCCTCAAGGCAATAATTAACTTCATTTTGATGTTGCCTAATTACAATGTTTACTTTTCACACTATCATCACATATTGGCTCTTAAAAAATAGTTATTAGCGGTAACAGATATAATAAACAAAAGTCTCCATTCTTGGGAGAGATGGGGCTCATGTAAAATAATTCATATTTCTAAAGAGGAAGTCTGCACAGGGAATGAGAATAGAATTTGTATTTTGGGGTGGAGGGAAGCAATCTCAGTTCAAGTTTGAATATAGCCTTCATTTTAGGAGATGAAAAATAATGAAAATTAGTGTGGATCTCTCTGTTAAAAAAAAATCTAGATTTGTTTACATCAATTGTAAAAAGACACTTTTGGTTTTCAAGAAGTTTGGGAAGACCTTTAAGGCCACCACAGGTATCCACAGAGGAAAGTGAAAATCTGGTTTATATGTATGTATTAAGCATGAGGAGACACAAAACTTTTGGCAGATTAATGAACAAATGTTAGTTATGTTAAGTGCAGAGTGAATGAATATGCGAATGGATAAAATAACATTTGCAATCCCATCTTGAATAAATTCTTATTGTAAGTTATTTACTCATACTTCATGCAAATCCTCCCAATCCAGGTTGATATTTCTAGTAATTTGGGGTCTTTTGATGAGGAGCTTACCTTCAAATTCTTCCAACATACGAAAATTTCTATAATCCTGGAATCATTGTCTAAAAATCCTTGTGACAGAAGGAGAACATAAGCTATTAAGAAGAAAAGAGGGAGGACAGGATGGAGGGAGAAATGGAGACTAGTTTCCAATATTTTCAAATGGAGCTCTCAAGTTGCTTTCTCTTTAATAAGACCAATTTGAGACCATTCCAAAGTAATATTCCTCCAGAAACTGGACCATTGTGTCAAGCCTCTGAAACTCCTGATGATGATGTAAATATTTTAAATTTTCTTTTGCATGAAAAATTTAGAGGAAAGGACAGCAAGTAGGAAGCAGAGAAGAAAGAAAGGTAATTTTACATTTCTAACACACTAAAGCAACTTAGTTTTAATAGAACACTGTATTTTATATGCAAATTCAAATACTCATTCTTATTTGAAAATAGAGGCAAATGCACTTTAAAGCCATGTGTGTGTCTGTGGGATTGAATGAGTAAAGTTCCTTAAACATAAAATAAAGGAATTATGAAATAGCATGGTCCAATTCACTTGATTAGTGAAAGAAAAAATTAAAAATTACTTAGAATTGAAGATGAGAAAGAATTACCGGAGATTTTATCATACAACCTCAAAAATATGCATTGGTTTTGTTGACATAGTACTAAAGCATGCCACCTTCTACTGGAAAGAAATCAAATTTTATGTTTGGGTTTTAAGAGTCAGTTTCTATCACTTCTTCTCCTGGCAGAAACCCAGCTGTTTAAATTCCCCTCTCATCTCACTGCATTTGGTTATATTCCCGACTCACACTGCCCTAAACATGCCACTGCGAGCCTTGGAGGGTTATAGGTGTCCGTCACCATGCATTCTGTAGTAACAGTTGCTTAGCTACATTGCAAATCTTTTGTTCTTTGCCCAGGGATCAATCCCACCAGGCCTCTAAGAGCGTGAGCCGTTCTTTTGATTGTCCTTCCACTCCTTTGCCCTTCCTGCTGCTAAAATCAGCGCGCCAGGTACTAACTCCTGAACTTTCTGCCTCGGCTTGATTTTTGTCTCATGCTAATGGGATGCTTGTCTACTATGAACCATGGGCTTCTGGAACACAACCACTCTTTCATCTCCTTCTCCCATGGGAGACGTCTCTGGATGACATTTTATTCATGAATATGAATATACATTTTCTTCTATACTAAGTGACACAATTACCCTGCCTGTCTACGTGCCTCCCAGGCATATTTTCATTCACAGCTTGACAGGCTTTTCAGCCCTAATGATTGCTTGGAATATCTCCTTCATGTAATCTACGTATTTTGTTTATAATTTTAAAAGCCCTATCCTCCCTATCATAAAAGTAACTTTCAATCATGATACCAAAATGCACAGCACAACCCAGGAGTTTATGGAGAAGAAACTCTCTCCCAGTGAGGGGTGTGATGTGCAGGCACGAATCAGGCCTGTTTTAAAAAAAAAGACATTAGCTTTCTCAAGTAATCAGGATCAAAGGTATAATTTGGTAATTGAAAGTAGTTGTAATCAAGTTTTTTCAAATTTCACTTTACTTCTGAGTCCCCTATCTGTACACAAAATTATGGAACTTTTGTCTCCTCCAGGTACACTTGTGACTGTTATTCGAGGGGAAAACAGTGCATTTTGCAGAATTGTGATTTTAAAAGATTTTTGAGAGGTCCACAGTCCACAAACATGTTACTTCCATCCCTTCTAACTACTTCTAGTTTATTTGTTGAACAGACACCCATTCAGCATCAGTAGAATTATTAGACATTGGAGGCTAAAGATAAAGAAGATGCTAATTATCATCTGAGGACTTCTCCAAAAGGTCCCAGCCAAGCAGCAGGTGAACATATAACCACGGATGATGGTGAAAGGTGAACTGTGGTTCATGTGCTCTGTCACAGGCTCAGAGAAAAGGCATCTGTTAACCCTTCAGAGCAAATGAACAAGATGGACTGGGAAGGAGAAACTGTACCCCAAGTAGAAATGACAATTGTTCAGGCAAAATTTGGCGTTCCAGATCTATAGTCTCTCCTCTCTATTAGCCCAGCACCCGGTTTTCATCTTAATTCATTTTCTCCAAGGAATATTCATTTTTCTCAATCTTTTCAAACTTGTATAGCTTCTCAGAGAGTTTAACATAAGCTCCTCCTCACCCACCTCTGACATTCCCTGTAGACATAGGGTAAAGGCCTTGATTCGCCTTCAAGGCATATATTTCACCCATATATTTTACCCACAGCTGAAATTAATTAATAATTGATGTTATCTTCATAGCACTTTTGCTCAAGAAATTGAAATTTCAGTTGTGTAGAATAATTTAGAATTTAGGTAAAGCTGAGGTATAAACCTCAGGAGGTCAGGAGCCAGGGCTGAGTTAGCTAATGTATCTCCCCAGCAAAAGTAAAGGGAATGACACAGCAGGAATTTGGAATGACACACGAATGAAGAAGTGAACCATTCTGTACACAGCCCAGTTTTGAGTTCTTGTCCCTACAAGCAGCACCAGCCACAAGACGTACACGCCCTTAGACTTGAAGCTGCCTGACAGAAAGGAGAGAGAAGAAGCAAACTTTTCCAAGATTCTTGAAGGTGGCCACAGATAGGATTCAGATCCCCTTACACAAAGGAGTTGCGGCCAAGGCCAGACTGCCTCTTCCTTTTACCTCAGCACACAAGAAACCAAAGGTACTAGTGATTTCAGGGAGCCTCCCATGGTGTCTCCAGCATACCTCATTCATTGACTCAAAATACACCAGCTTCTTAGGAACCACAGAGCAGCCTCTTCAAGTCAAGATCTAGTCAAACGTTCATCATTTCCTCTAAACCTTCTTTCCCTTCCCTGGAATATCTGCCCTCTTCATTCTTTTTCCCTGCCCCCACTCACCTCGCTTCTGCCTTCCTGAACCCTACCTGTAGCCTCTGTCATGGGTCCTACTCTTTAGCACGAACAACCTCCCTTTTCTGGCTCCACAACACACTTGTGTTGTCAAGGTGTTCTGAATTACAATTCTGAAACAATTACATGCGTATTTCATGTTCATGTCTAAAAGGAACTCCAAAATCCCTGCCCCTGCTGCATTCACTTACATAGTGCCCTCCTCCTGATCGTGAGCATGACTTGTGACTAGGGTCAGTTATCATTCCGTGATTATGTTACTTTATACGGCAGGGGGATTTTGCAAAGATGATTGAAGTTCCTAATCAGATGACTGTGAAATGTGTTGGCCTGATGGAAACAGGTGAGCCTTAATATCAGAAAGAGCAGAAGAAGGACGGCGTCCCCTGCTGGCTTTGGACAAGGAAGGTGCTACCGGGTGGAGGGGCCCACAGTAGGGAAACCACAGAAGGCCCCCCAGGCTAGAAGCAGCTCCAGGTTTGCAGCCAGTATGAAAGTGCGGGACCTCCATCCTGTGAGCAGCTACATCCTTCCTGAGCCTCGGCTGAGATCACAGTCTCAGCTGCCACATTGATATCAGCTTTGAGAGACCCCCCAAGCAGACCATTCGGCTAGCCTGCCCTGGCCTCCTGACCCAGGGAAACTGTGAAATAATAAATAACTGTTGTTTTGAGTCACCAAGCGTATGGGGACTTGACAGGCTGCCACAGAAAGTGAAAACACCCACCACGTAGATCGTCCGGTGCTTTGTCTACCATTGACTTCAATGCAGTTAGTAATGCTTCCTCCACACTCGCCTCTCAAATATTTTGACGGTGATTCAAAGAACAAAAAGCAAAAAATCATCCCTGGGAGCCATTTTTATTCTAGATTATTTCCAATGAAAAAGGAAACTTTTAGCTGGTCACCGATGGGTTTTATAAAACATATGGAGACATAAATTACAATTTTGGCTCTATCGCTAACTAGCAAGATTGCCGTGAAGTAGTCAAGGCCAAGTCAGCTTGCTGGTACACCCACTCTACCACACATAGCCAATCTGCAGCCTGCCATTTATCTATCTATCTATCTCTGCTCTTTTTTGAGTGGAGAGGAACTGTCTTGGATCACAAATAAATAAGCAAATAAATGCACATGTATACATGTAATATTTAATGTACATAAATACTAAAATTGCCTTTCTTAAAATTTTTCATTATTACATTAAAAACTCAGGAGCAAAAAGAAATGAAGGGATATAGGAAGCTGGACATGACAGGCTGGATATGACTGCCATAAACAATCCTGATCATAGCTATTTGCTGACAAACTCCCATCTATCAGGAAGCTCTTAGTGTATTATCTGCAAATACTTTCATATCACTGCCAAGTCGGTGTTATTTTTTATTATATAGGTGAAGGTAAAGAAGTTCAGAGGGAAGAAGGGTAAGGCCCAAGGTCAAGGTCATACTGTCATGTCAGGACACAGCCAGGATGTGAAACTAAGCTGGTCTGACTTACAGTCCTGCGCTATTGGATCTGAAGTGAGGGTTTATTGAATGGTACTCAGGTCATCTTGGCAATGCAGAGAGCTTGATTTCTCAACTCAAAGCACAGAGAGGACACTTCTCTCTGGTTCCTCAGAGGCATGTTACATTGGATCCCTTGTCGGCCCAAATGTCTCCAGGCTGGAACAGTGGCAGGTACCCGCACCCAGGCTGGGTGACAGCACAAATTGAGGAATGCATTTACCAAAAACACTGAAGAGGGAGCCAACTGCCAACTTTCTTGAGCTTGAAAGAGCTCGGGGCCCATTTGGGAATAAGCATAAATCTTCAAATTTCTCCAAAGGCAAGCAAATTTACAATGACAAACGTAATAGTTCCTCTAAGTTGAAGTTCATCTCTTGGCAGTTTGGGAGGCTCGGAAAAGATGCCAGCAATACAGACTCTTGGAAGGAAATAAATCTTTAAATTCCCTGCAAACATGGAGTTATCATGGAAGACATATGGAGGATCCCATACTGCACTGAAAAAGAAAGTTTACAAATGTCAGCTTTGGAGCAGCGATGTGGGAGGGATTTCAGCAACCCACACCTACGTGGGACAAGGAAAGATGCTGGAGGTGCACATCCATCATGAAGGTCTATTTATTCCTAATCTGTGCTGTTTCTGGGAGGGGTGGGTGAGGAAGGAGGAACTGCATTTTCAGGACATGAAGCAAGGGATTTGTCTTCATTCAAATGTGTAATATTTAAAGATTATTCTACTGTTTAAAATAGCCATGCATAGCAAGGAGGTCAGGGGCCATAGTACAGAAAGTTGGAGGCAGAAGAGTAGAATTTTGCAACACCTGGGGCCTCCCTTTCTCTCTCTAGAATAAACCTGCTCCTGGGGCAGCAGGGAGGATGGGATGAGGCGCTGTCATCCAGCCTTGCTCAGCAAATACTAACCACGAGTGCCCTGCCCACTACAATGTCAGAATGGGAGCTACACAGGCCAATGAGACACAAACCCATCTCCATCAGGGAGCTTACTGATGATCCTGATTTATCAAACAAATTCACAAGCTGTAATGAATGATCAATTTCACTCATTAACCTGCCCAGGAGACAACTGTTGAACACCTTTGGAAAACCCCGAGTTCATGATCCCCTAAGTATCTGACTTTGTTAATGTTGGGGAACAAAGGACCCAACCAAGGGCTTTCACTCCAAGCTATATCCCCACCTCATTTCTTATTTTTTACTTTGAGACACAGTTTTGTTAACTCGGTCGGGCTAGGCTCAAATGTGTGGCCCTTCTGCCTCAGCCTCTCAAAGGGCTGAGATTTCTGGTCCACAACACCAAGCCCAGCTGACCTTTTTTTTCCAGACATGCTACAATGTAGTAATAATTATTTATATTAAATTGCAAATTAAAATCTGTAACTGTATCTCTTGTTATAGATGACACTGAAGGATCTTAAGATATTTTCTTCCTTGTCCAAAATGAAATAAAAGCTAAACTGCAATTGAAAAAATAAAAACAAAAGGAAAAAGGGAAATGATACAGTGTACATTCCCTGTTTCCGTGGGATGGGCCATCATCCCATCCCTTCCAATGTTTTTAAAGATACCAATCGATCAGGAGCTGGGATGGCCATGAAGGAATTCCAGTGTCAGGGGACCCAGAGAAACATGCTACAAATACGTCAAAGAAAATATAGAATTTGTTGGAGCTGTGTAACTAATGATGATGAGGCAATGCTGAGGATGAGGCTAGGTTTAATAAATCTTTTAATATTTCCACATTTGGGCTTGCTTACTCTGGGCTGGTGAACCATTTTCTTAAATAAGGCATGGCACGGGTCTGACATTAGTTTAACAAGGTAATTATCAAGTGAAAAATAGCTGCTGTACTGCTGTGAACCTGAATAATAACTCTTATAATTACTGATTTTGGGCCTATCTTTTTAAAAATAATAGAGCTCTAAGTACTAAAACATTTTATAGGAAATACATTCTGTCTCTGGTACAGCACCTAGAAGTGTGGAGAACTATTAAAGATATAATTAGCAGTTTATTTACATAATCAGTCAAATCCCATTTATCATTTTTTATGATTCTATTGAAGGGAAGCTAATAAGCACGAGGCTGTTATTTTAAGCAGGCAACCTTGAAAAACTTGATTATTATTATATTTGGTTTTATTCAAAGCTTGTAAGTTGAACTTTCCCAAATGTTTCAAACGCAAGTGTGGTTGGCATTGCAGAACGCTCACACTACTTCACGAACACGACAAGACAAACACTTCTAGGAGCAATTGTATGGGGATGAATACATCTCGCAAGTAGCTAACTTCAATTTCTGGAATATTTCCAAAGCTTGTATTAATTTTGAAAGCACATAAGTAAATAGTCAGCCTTTATCTGGGAAGCAAATCAGGTGGCTGATGTTTATAGGGGATCTGAGAGGAACACAGCTGATACCATGTGTGTCTGTGAGGCAATCAGCTACAGACATTACTGGGGAGGCTCAGTAGATAATCAGATTCCAAGAGGAGTCTTTTTTTTTTTTTTCATTGTTTCAGTGTAACAAACTCATCCTGACATAGCAAATGATTCATTTTTCAAAACAAAGACAAACAAATGGCAAATGAGCTTATTCCAAGGCAGGAATGAGGAAGGCATAGGTAATTTTTAAAAGAGTCTGTAAAAATGCTTTTTTAAATTTTTATTTTCTTGGTCCTAGATAACAAGGGAGACAAGATTCTGTGTGCATCTGAGTAACTGCACTCTAGCTCAAAAAAAAACCCAGTGACTTTATTTCCACGATCCCAGGTGATCTTCATTCTTCCTTGCCATCCTCTAAATGATTATCACAGAGGTGTGCATTGTTGTCAAATTTAAACCTTCCTGACTGGCCGACAAGCCAAAGATACATGTTGTAACAGGGAAGTCACCATCAAAGGGCACATTAAAGAAAGCACCAAGTGGGAAAGGACCAACTTCATAAAAATAAACAAGCACGATATAAGGCTGTGTAAAGCGGATCCGCCTGGAATGAATAATAAAGGCAAAAAAAACCACGAAGACTCCAAGTCCTGGGAGCTCCTGAATGCAAATACTCTCATATGACTACCTTGATTAAACAATAAATAATGAAACATATCCTGATGGATAATCTTATCATGGTGCCTCTACATCCTTAACTAAACCCATCTGAATATAGCTTAATATACTTGTGGAGGAACGCTAATTTAAACTGACTTCAACACATGCTTTGTTTTACTCTACCTGCATAAATGAGGTGTGTTCGCTATTTGAAAACACGACCTGAATGTAAAGATGAAGTTCTGTTGGCTTAGGGTGGAGCACGCCTCCAACAGGCCCACCCTGCCAACCCAAAATTCCTCAAGCCAGTATTACACAAAGGAAATACTGCACACATCTCAGGTCAAGGCCAATCTTCCCAAGTGCTTGACATTAACAAAGGGCACCGACCCAATCTAAAAATACAATATTGATCAAGATTAGGAGCGGGTTTATAAAAAGGGGCAGAGGCATCTGTATGAAAAGCCATAGCTGAGACCGTCTAAGTCTTTGAATCTTAGTTGGCTCACTGGATGTCTAGTTTCTCCAAGCAAGATATTTTTCCTCATTCATTTTCTTGTCCCCAAGACACAGAAGGATGATGTGAAAGGGAAGTCCTTCAAGAAGGTTAAATACATAAATAACTACCCCACTGAAATTTTGTCCAATAAGATCAATTCAATAAGAATATTCAAATGTCCAGTTAACCCATTGCTAGAATTCCTTACTCTGAAACTTCATGACATAGTAGAACCTACCAGGAAGTTAGCTATCTATGATGTTTGTCATGTTTTATTTGTACACAATGAGTTGCAGCATGAGATTATGATGCAGAAACATTAAGTGCATAATGTGTCTGTGTGCTACATTAGACAGGTAGTATCATAATCGTACTATGAATCAGCACCACATTATTCATACAATCCACAAATATTTACTTGCATTAGCAAGATATTGTATTAAAGTATTGAAAGTCATTTAAGGAATACAACATAGTGTTTTGGTATACTGTATATACACACAACAAAATAAAGTACAAAATATATAGTTGACACGATTTCTGTTTTCTTACAGAGTTTAATTGCTGTTGTTACTGTCAGCGTACCAGAAAACTACTTCTTAGCAAGTTTCTAATATGCAATAGCGTATTATCTACTACAAGATCTTTAGTTTATGACGGCGCCTTGTTTCTCTTGTGTTTAGTGTTGTGGCTATTACATTAGAGTTCAAAATTTAAATTGCCTTAAGGCAAGCCATGGACCATAGTGATGGGTGTATAAGCAACACCTACCCAAATGTCCAATGCAGGCAACTGGGACTTCAAATACAAGCTTAGTACTACTTGGATCACTCTTAAAGCTCTGCTGAGGTACTTGTTTCCTTAAGTGAAACTCCTATGAATATCATAACTAGACAGAACCAGAGGCATGGCTTTTGTTGACTAAAAGGACATTTCACAGATGTCATGTTTCCATTGTAGTTGCCCTAAAATTGTCAAGATTTGATTTTTGAGGATGAGCTAGGGTTCAAGTAGGCCCGAAATATCTAGCAAAAGAACATAGGATATGCAGTTGAATTTGAAATTCAGATGTACTGAAAATAGCTTTGGAGCAGTCTTGAACTCACAAAGTTTCATCTTATACTGTTTTTGTTTTTACTTTGTGATGGTGCAAAAGCTACAGGCATTCACTAGGAAATGTATGTTGAGTTTTGCATTCTGATTTCTTCCTGGGCTAACAATGTTGTCTAGCTCTGCTGGGCAGCAACGTGCTGCAGCTCCCTGTCAGCTGAATGGTCATTAGGGGACACATCCACCACTCCTCTGCTAAGTTCTGATGTTCAGAAACCTCGGTGAATTAAATGCATGTCTGCCTTATGGTATTTTCAGCTTATATTAGACTTATCAAAACAGAGCCTCATTGTAAGTCAAGGAGCATCTGTACAGTTATGTTCCAAGCACTCAATTTATGTATTTACATTTTATCTGGCAACTCTACCTATAAGAAGATATAATAACTGTCAGGAGGGTCAAGTGAGGTGTTTCCCAACAATTTTTATTTTGCAAAACAGTTACCGTCTGAAAATAAGTGCAGGTAGGTACACCTGTTATTGTGATAATGAGGGTATAGAAGTAGAAATATATTCTATGAAACCAAGAGCCAGGAAATGCAGGTGCCAAGATCCCACAGGTGTCATAGTCACACGGAGTTCCAAAAATAATGCAAAATATCCACAAATATATTCTTATTCAGGTCTTCTCACACTCTTGAGGGAAGATTTGTTTTGCTTAAACCTATATGTTGGACAATTGTAACAGCGTGGAAGTGACCCAACAGCCATGCTAGATTTCGTAACAGATTTATGATATATAAAGGGAAAATAAAGCTCACCAAATCCAAAAGATCAATTACAAATATGATGATAATTACACCTTCAACTTGTATAGCACTTTAAATTTACTCAAAGCCCTTTCCTGTCCATTATCTCATGTGATCATGAGTGTGGTATTTATCAGAGATCAGAGAATAATGGAATGTCTGCTCAATCTTTTGTTACAGCCAATTTTCAACTTCTGATACCATCAATTTAAAACCACAAATGGGAAGAGATTCAGTCTCCTTTTTCTCCTTTGGAAATCTTTCAGTTCATCTATCAGCTATGGGCTATCTGTGAAGACTTTTTTTCATGATGAGTTTTAGGCTTTTTATTGATTTCACAAGAATATTCTTCTGAGCCAGTGGGCTGATCATGCAAATTTAAGGTAAGAGTCTTAGATGCCATTAAACCAAAAGTAAACACAACATTTGATGATAAACCACCTTCCCCCTAAGAACTGTGGGCTGTGCTATGACACTGTGTGACAAACAGCAAGAGCTCAGTGAGTTCTAAATGAATGAATTGACGGATGAGTGAAGGAACAAGTACACACTGAACACTGAAGTGGGCTTTGGCCCTGCCTTAGCTTGCTGCAGACCTCACCATCTAATGAAGACTGCTGTTGAAAATGACGACTCCTAAAAGTCACAAAACCAGAGGCTCACCACAGCTACCCAGAAACCATGTAACACAATGCCATGCAGCGGAAGGCACTGTCCCAGACCTGTGTCATTGTGCAGCAGAGATGCCACAGTCATCGGCCAGAACTCTTTTCTGTAATTGATCATCAAGGACAACTCTGAAGAAGTGCATTCTTTTGTCTCAGATGAAATTTTGAATGAACAGTCCATTTCTTTTCATTTAATTCCCAATAAACAAAATATGGAGCCCAAAAGTGCCCAGAGAAGTTATCAATATTCAGTTAATGTCAACAGCTCTTTGTGATCAAAATGGGGGTTGAAATCTTACAAAAGGGAGGTGTGATTTTAGATATATTGCTTAGTTTTGTAATTTTAGGTCCTTAATCTGTAACCAAAATAATAATAATAATATTGGCATCACTGGATTTTTCTGAAGATAAAAAGAGATGCATGCATGGTTAGTTTAATGCCAACCCTGTAACGCACACAACCAAAACTATTCACAATGCCCTGTTGAACGTGTGTCATGATTGTAAGAGTTTAGGACTTTCTTTTTTAAATCACCACTTTTACCAGTTTTCCTTCAACTGCTCAGTAAATTCTTAGGGGTTCCAGACAGAATGAAGACAGGTCTGATCCAGCTCTAACCAAAGTCAGAGTTTCTCCTACTAATGCCAAATGGTTAAGTGCACAAAAGAAAGTGACTTTCATTCATGGGTTCAATTCACTCACTCCCCCAGCCATTCAACCGGTCATCAATCCATGCAGCGTTTACTGTGTGCATTCCGGGGCTGCCTGTAGACTCACCACATATGCCTGCCATGATGTCTTCATAAGCTCTCTCGGATGCTGGCATTATTTTTATTTTCATGATATGGATGAAGAACTAGGCTAAAAAAACTAAGCAATACATCTAAATCAGAGCACACCATCACGGTGAAGCCATGAGAAATGGGTCTGTGTGAAACTGAAGTCCGTAGCTTTGCTCTCCAGCCCCACGCATGGGGAAAGGACAAGGAGACAGACCAACATACCAAATCTACTTTGCAAAGGAGGGAATCCCCAGGGCCAGCTGTCACGTGCCTAGCAAGGAGGCTTGGGAACTGTAAGCACTGTTCACGCTACCCTTTGCCTTTTCAGGTTTTGCACAAACACTGGCAGCATTATTCACAGGGAAGACACAGACACGGATTCTAGCCTTGGAATCTCTTCTCTCAGTAGGCTGCAGTCCATGGTCTTTGCAAGTTACTTTTCAAAATGGCCCCATTTGTGCCACAGTAGTTATTAAGTGTGGTGTCAAAGTGCCTTTTGCTTATTCTCGAGGAGTGATTTTCCCAGAAATATGTTTTTAATCATGCAATAGGCTATTAGAGAAAGAGAGAGAGGAAGAAAATGGGCAAAATGCTTTCAGAATTCCTATAGGACAAGCTTAATAAAAATACAGGTGGGTGAGGTGAACCAATAAAAACCAGGAGAAAAAAATATGGGAGCCAAGGACAGTGAAGCTACTTGAGCCGTGTAGAATTTCTCTACCTTGGGGGACCACATCCAAATATACAACACATAAAAGCACATATTATAAGACAAAACTGAAGAACTTAGTCAATATTGCAAAGCTATCAGAGCTTTCAGGAAAGAGTGAAATGGGAAAAGAAAATGCAGAAGAGAAACAAGGACAAGTGTAAGGACTCCGCAGAGAAGTCAGTTTGCACTTCTTCAAACTAAAGAGACCCGTGACTGAGGAAAATGAAGACTCAGGCAGCAATGCCGTTTCCGAAATCAGCTCCCTGGATTCTCTTTTTGAATCAGATATCTTTCCTTCCCCAGTCGTTACAGAACAGGTTTTGGCTATGTTGACTATGATGGTGTGCGGTCCTAGCAGAAATCCCTATTTCAGACAAAATATGAAGGTCAAGATGAAATGACAAGTGTATGATCACGAATTATTAAAACCCTCTCCCCTGAAGGTCACACAGTGTTCAAACAATTAATGAACATTTTATCTGAATTGTCCTGGACCTGACTAATGGGAGCAATGGTCTCACCGGAATTCAGTTAAATAACAACAGCTAATATTTATGGAGCAAATTCTAGGAGCTGGAAATGCTTCTAAGAGCTTTCCATGTTCCATCAAACACTCACTGTCTAAAGAAGACCTCCGATGCTTCCAAAGCGACTTCCTCTAAATACATGCAATAAAAGACAGAGTTGGTGTGAACTTGGGTATCAGACTCAGATCCCCTTGCTCTAAAAGACTACACAGGAAGCGTCCTGAAACAAGACATGTTAGCAGTTGCATACTTTTTTTCTCCTGATTCCTCAACAATTCTGACCCGGGCAGAGTTTAACCAAGTGTTGTAGAGCCTTTTGTCCCCAAATCTACAGTGCCCACAGATACTTAATCAGCCTTCCCTTCTCTTGTTCCCTCTTCCTTCTCATCCCACAGCTACAAGCACAAGAGCAGCTTCGTCTGTTCAGCAAAGTACGGATTAGCTACTTGCCTTGAAGCGTCATGACCCCTCCCCGACACCCCACAGCTTGCTGGCCTTGCCGGTGTCAGCCTGTCATGGGTCTCAAGCGATCCTCCTCTGCACAACTCTCCCAGTAAGAAAACATTTGCAAAACAAAGTGTGAAACATTTTTTTCCTGAACATGTGGCCCATGGAGGCGGGGACACTGGCTAGGTGTACTGAGGGGGCTACAAAGCAGCAGATCACCCAGGTGGTTGGCTGTGACCCTCACAAAAAGAGAGGCTAAAGGCAGGCATATTTTTGCTACATGCCTAAAAGGAGCAAAGGAAAAGCAACATTTTGCTTAAAATAAGCACTGAGTGATCAACCTAAGCTAACAACACTCCACGTATCCGAGATGAGGCAGGAAGGAGCAACCCACCAGGAGGGCTTAGAACAGCAAAGCAAGCACCCAGCAGGCTGGAGGGTCCCCCTGCCGTCCTTTACCTACCTTCTATTTAGAAGGAAGGGATACGGGCCATTTGTGACTCTTAGTTTTGCTACCAGAAATGTATACAGGAGGGAAGCCATGTCTTTCCTCTTAGCTATGGACTGATGTAGGAACAGGCTGTGTAAGTAGGGTGTGTGAACTAACTTTAAAGTCAATAAGCCTGAGGCTCACTGACTTTCCAGCCAAATGCCACCTAGAATTTGGGCCAAGTTTTCTTTTTCAAAAAAGATTCTTTTGCCTCTAATGGTCTTTATTCTACTCACTGATTGACAAAAAAGAAATGTCCACCCATGACCTTCTTCCCTCTGGAGAGTCTACCAGTCTAAGGCAAGAGCCACCTCTCTGGCACTGCCCACTGTCCGGTCACAAGCCTTCTTCCATATGCTTTCTGAAGCAGGTGCAGGGAAGTAACCTCAGGCTCACAAAGGTCAGTTCCTAGCACAGCCCAGTATCCTTGTCCATTCTATACCTTTCCACTCCAACACCATGGCTCTCCTAGGAAGATATCAGCAGTCTCCCTCTGAAAGAAGGGTGCTGGGTCCTCCCCGCCTCCTGGAGGGGAGTTTCCACTATCTGGGCAGTGAAAGGCCTGGAGTAAGTGGAGCTGGAGTACTAAGGAGCTTTCTTGAAGGATGGAGCAATGTATTACCCAAAGCATAATTTTTTCCTGATTTATTTCACTACTGGGATTTTTTTTTTCTATTAGAGTAGATCAGCATCACATATAGAGGTTACTGGAAAAAGTCAGAGGATACCAACTGTGTCTGTTAATGTCATCATGTCAACTTCATGGAATTAGGACCCACGCCTCCGCTAGTACTGGGATTTGTCAACCACCCTAGACTGAGGCTTAAGAACTTGTCGGGATTAGAGTATGAGTCATTTGTGGACTGGCCAATGAGAAAAGAGCACCCACCCCGATGTGGGTGGGCCAACTGGAACTCCAAGGCTGTAAAAGGGAGGAAGAGGGACAACTGCCCCTGCTCTTCCTCTGGGAAAGCTCTCGCCTTCATGATTGTCTACGGACACCGCAGGACACCTCAGATCTTCAGCACAGATTCGTTCCCGTCTCGACTTGTGCCTGTCTGTCTGTTGCTGCCCTTCAGTCACCGCCAATCTTCAACTGCCAATCTTCACCTGAGATCTACAGCAGATTCTCACCTCACTGGCTGTTCTGCAGTCCCAGAGGGGAGATCTACTGCTTGGTTGAGCAGCCGTCTTGGACCACCTCTATCCTTGGATTTGTAAGACTTCCTAATAGACCCTTTTGTGTTAAGATTTGTAAATTCTGTCTTTTGAAAGGAACCCAAACTAATAATGGAAAAAGCCAGAGGATACCAACTCTGAATCAAGTTCTTTCAGCATCAAAAAATTCAAAGATCTTGGTAAAGGATTGTGGTAACATAAACTTCACCTCAAATTTAAGTTCATTCTCCTTCTCATTTTTTTTTTTTTGACATGAGGCCTTTCTTTATAATCCACGTTAGTCCTGATCTCACTATTTAGCCCAGGCTGGCCTCAAACTCACAGTAAGCCTCCCGCCTCAGCCTCCACGCTGCTGGGATTGTAGGTGTGTTTCTCCATACTCAGCTGGTATTCATTCATTTACTCATTCACTTAACAAATATTTATCAAACACCTACTACATGTGAGTTGTTTCCGTATTCATCTGAGAATTCAGCAATTAACAAAATCCCCTTTCACGTGGAAATAACATTCTAATAAGACATACAGGAAAATAAGCAAAGATATTTCAGGACTTACGGTAGGGTGGGGACAGGATGTCTCAGCCCAGGTCTCTAAAGACACCCAGGAAAGGAGGAGGAAATGGTTTTACTCTAGGAAGGGCTGAGAAAACCCCACCTTAGCATGTGTAATTTGGGGGATATTTTGACAAATACAAGTCTAAGGGGCAAATCTTCTTTTCTTCCTCAGAGAGACAAAGCTTTCAGCTCCCCAGGAGGCTTCATGGGAAACCTCAGCGGGCAGCATAGGACCCCCAGGCGCCCCCCAGCCTGGCACACCGCGCCTGGACCGCTAAGGGGTTAAGGTGGCAGCCTGCACTCCCTCGCTCAGAGCTGCATAAACAGTGGAGTGGGGCGTTCTAAGCAAGCTTCATCTTCTCTGTCTCCCAGTCCTGGGTTGTCAATCAGCTGTCACTTGCCCGCATATCAGCGGCGTGTGCACATCACCAGGCTGTCAGCAAGGCAGCTGATGAGACCCGGCTGCGTGCTGTCAATCATCTTTGTTTCTCTTCTCCACTCGGGAAATATTTTGGCTCTCAGAGAAACAAAGAAACCTGGGTGATGGTGGCTCAGAGCCAGGCCGTGACTCCTGGGCATGGATCTTAGAGGTATTAGATCTCTTACAGGCGCTAATCATACCTCACCCTCAAATGATGTTGCGGGAGTGTTGTGGCAGAGAGAAGGAAATCTAAGAATATGTTTTATTAGTATAGGCTTTAAACCCACAATTCTAGTCTCCTGAGCAGCCCTGGAGAGATGCTTGAACTGGCAAAACCCACAGACATAAAATAATGATAACTTAAAGTTATCTGAGCTATTTCTCTAAAAAATAAACAAATAAATAATTAAGCAAGACCAAAGTGGTTCAGGTGATGGACTACTGTTAAAAATTAGTCACCACAAATCAGTCACGTTTTATGGAGAGAGTCACTGCTGGACCCAAGAGCTCATTTCTGTTCCTGGGACTTCTGAAACCCCACCCTCAGGCCTGAGAGGGCTTGGAAACCCCCACTCAAGAAGGCAAGGAACTCCAGAAAGTGGGCTCATGGGCACCAGCCACAGGAGGCATTTTGTCGAATGCAAAGATACTCAGTTCATTGTCTGACATAAAACCTGGCCCTCCCCTCTCACTTGAAATATTTATTAGAAATATCCTCGGCCTTTGGAAGCCCACAACACAGAGGTCTGAAGAGACAGGTGCTCAGCCACGAGTCCTGCCTGGGCATTGTGTCCACAGTGGCCTGCTCTCTGTTAGGCCACTGTCACAAAATCTCCACGCACATATATCAGCATAGGGAATCAAGGACTCCAAATAGTGCTAAGTTTTCCAAAGCTCCATCTAAAAAGCTATTCCTGGTGATAATGAATAGACTGAACAAGGATCACCATGTTTAACCACATCTATCGCCGCGCACGCTACCTAGCCAGTTGCAAGCGCTCTCCGTGGACTCACTCACGCTGAGGCGGGATCTGCCATCGTGCCGGGGTTGTGACAGTGGCCGAGCTCTCGTCCCCGTCAGACCCTTCCATATGTGCAACCCGCATGTCTGAAACGCACATCTCTCGGATCTAACCGGACATGAATTGCTTTCACGCTGATGCATCTCTGCCTCGTGGTCTGACGGCACAACTAGGAAATCCGATTTCTGACAAGGGGGGCTGAGCCTAATCTGGACAGATCAGCTGTTACCCAGCGCGCCACGGGCCGTAATTTGAGGATCTTTATGGAGTATCACTTGCCGGAAAGACAAGGGACTGTAATTCTGTCAACACTCATCCCAAACTGCACATTCCAAGCAGCGGTGGCCTCCCCCCTCTCTCTCAAAAGACAGCACTTGTCAAATAAATACCCGAGACAGTTGGTAAAAGGGAATTAGATGGACGCGGCTGAGAGAGCGACGGGGAGGACTTCGTTTTTAAAGAAAACTTCACATTGGGTGCTGAGTGTGAGCCGTCCAGGGTAAGGCCTCCTGCCCCTCGCACTGATGACTGGGTGACTGGGCGCCTACTTGCTCACTGTAAACAAGCAAATGCCCAAACAGTGGGGGCCTGGAAGGAAATCTCCCAGCACCACCCCGGGCTGCCACCCGATGACAATGGCTTGATGGGAAACAAGGACATTGTCAGGCGGGGCGGTCTCACTGCCAGACTGTCAGCACTGCGCTATTTTCTGAAGGCTCCTGTGGTTTTCTTCCAGGCACAGAAAAAAAGAAGGGATATTAGAAAAATAAACTTCATTCTTACTGTATCGCTTTGGTCCATCTTCCAAACAAAACGAAAGGGTTAATGTGGCGTCGTCTTCAAAAAACTCAGTGGCAAACGCGTCCCACCAGAGGTTGTCACTATCCTGCAAAGAGACAGATCATTTATTTAACAGGCGAGAGCGGGAAAGATCTCCAGGAGGAGAGAAAGAAAAACCCGGGGGCTGCGGGCTGGTTACTGAGCACCCGTGCGGGGCTGTGCTGGGAGAGGGTGGCGGCTGTGTGCTCAGCTTCACGTTAATGGCCCAGAAGGGAGATTGGGTTCCAATACAATAAGGCCGCTAACCCAAAGAAAATTAATTCTTGACAATGTATTTGGGGAGGGTTGATAACCGAACTGTAGAACACAACGTGATGATTGGTAGCAGAAGGGCTGGCATTTAATGTAAGATGCATCCAGGGTTTTCTTGCTTGTTGCTTTCTTATGAGTTCGTTTTTGCAAACTAAAAGCACCGTATTACAACCAGGCTAATCGGGGTAATTTTAAGAATAATTTAATCAAATCAGGATGGTCGTAGCTCTACTCCCGGCAACTATTCCTACAAAAGATACAGCTTCATGGACATGTACAATTCCATGCATAAATATATGTATACATAGACGCACACACAATATATGAGTTTTGGCACAGGCAACTGTCACATTCACATGGTCTGTTCCTGAGGACTGTGTAAAGGTAACAGACAACCATGAGTTTGTTATTGAAATGATTATTAAAATTAGGGAAGCTTGCAGAAGGCAGACCCTCCACCTGAATTCTAGCTTGAGTGTTTCCTTGCTCATACTGGAGCAGACTCACGGGAGGGCAGTTAGGAGAACCACTTGTCGCCAAGGGGAGCAGGGCCCCTCTCTGACAGTGACTAAGGAAGGTTACGTGGTGACCTAGTTAACGAAGGAAACACACCCAATCTCATCCTCTGTTCAGGGCTCCATCTGCCCCTAAATTCTTAAGCAAAATCCTCCTCCAAAGAATTGTGGGTTGGTGCCAGATTTGAGGACAAGACACTTCCCAGCTGTCTGTGTGACAGACAGGGTAGACAGCCGGGAAATGGCTGTTCCCCACTCAGTATCTCCATCACTGGGTTCCTGGCGGAGATACGACAGGCCTCTCTCCCACCCATTAAGTTGTTCTGCTTATGACAACATTAAGTTGTTGTCACTGGCAGGCTTCAGGAATGAGCCCTTGGTCCCAGCAAGAATAATTAAGGAGTCAGGGAAGATTGATGCCAACCTTTTCTCAGAAAGACGGCAGCTTAGACAAATGAATTTCTGTGTCTTTCTCTGGCTTCCTCCAACAACCATACTAAAAGCCAATTATTATTATTATTAAAACAGGGTAAGTCTAAAATCAGCCAGAGACAATGCATGGATGAATACACCAACTACTCTGTTTTCCTCCTTTCAGAAACAAATTTTTATTGAGCACTTACTATCTGCCAGCCTCAGCATACACAGCTGAACAAGAGACAGGTCCCCATCCTCCAGAGCTCAAAACCCACTAGCAGAACACAGTCAAATGAGCAGTTACAGGCAGCCCTGCTCCATCTCTAAGTTCCCAGCTTGCAAACTGAGTCACAGTGGGTTCGAAGCTACCAGAGCCTTCAAAAAGGACAAAAAAAAATATGGTGTGCTTGGACTTGGAAGAATCGGGGGAAACCTCCTACTTAGGAATCTGGACACACTGGCTTACTTGACTTCAGAAGGCTAAACAGATGGGAAAAGAGTGACAGTGGACATTTACTGAGTGTTGTCACATGCCAAGCACTTTCTAATTTCTGTGTATTTTCCTACAAACCTGCTTTCTGGTTTCATGTATCTTTGATTTCCCTCCAGCACAGACACAAGCTTCCTGGAAGCAGGTACTTTGTCTCACTGGCTGCTCCACTGTCCAGCCCTTGGAATGATGTCTAACCCATGGTGTACTCAAGGAGTCCCCAACTCCAAGGCCACAGACTGGTACAGGTCAGTCAGTGGCTTGTTAAAAACCAGGCCACACAGCAAGGGTTGAACAGCTAGCAAGCTCTGAATTTGAAGCTGCTCCCCATCACTCTTATTACCATCTGAGCTCTACCTTCTGTTTGTCAAGTGATGAACAGTTTCATTAGATTCTCACAGAAACACAGACCCTACTGTGAATTGCATATGTGTGGGCGCTAGGTTATGTCCTGCCCAATGAGCTGAGATGGAGCAGTGGTGGTGACAGTAAAGCACACAAGTGGCTACAACGACAGATTACCATCATGGTGAGCTGTATAATTAGCTGATTATATATTGCAATACAGAAATAAGGGGCAGAATAATTGCAATGCGCTTGAATTATCTCGAAACCAGTCTCCCAATCCCTGACCCCCACCCCCGACCACGGAAAAACTGCCGCCTGTGAAAATGGTTCCTACTGCCTTAAAGGTTGGGGACCACTGGTATATTCAATAAATTTAACTCAATGAATGCAAGAAGCCACTCATATTACCAATTATAGAAGCTAGAATTTAGGTGGCAAACGTCACCCACCTGAGTACATGCAACCCATAAAAGGTAAATATGAGACTTAAATTCAGGCCACGAACATGCCAGACCTGTCCCTCCCTCGTCTCTGGGAAACCACCTGTCCCATAGCTCAGGCAGCTTTGGGAGTCAGGAGTTAGGTTTCAGAAAACCTAACATTGTTTCAGGTTGGGTTCCTCCTGGAGCTCCTTGCTTTGCTGTACAGATCTGCCACCAAATGCCTGGTAGTATGTCACTAGTAGTGTGTGCTCTTGTGGGCAATAGCACCTCTTCCCAGCTCGGCCACTTTGGGCAGCTTATTTTACTTCCTGAACCTGTTTTCCTTCCTTGCAAATTGAAGATGACGACAATAGCAATAATTATAAAAGCCTCCTTACAGCGTTATGTGAGGATTAAATAAGTTAGTGGGTGTAAAGACCCCAACAGACTGTCCAGAATACAATGAAAAGTCAACAAAATGTCTTTGCTTCTTATGGGTAACCTCTAATACCATTTCTAGGGTGAGAGATAGTCAGTGTGCTGAAGAACCACATCAAAAATAAACTTCATAAGATGATCTGTTCATAAATCAGGCCCTCTCCCTTTCTCTTTCACTATTTACAACTGATGTATTTGGCAAGAGCATCTGTCTACCGCACAGTTCACTCTTGAGCAGGAATGTGGAAGCTGTCTTCCGCTTTGCTTACTAGTCATAGCCCCCAAGACCAGATCAGATCCCCAATTCCTTTTCCTATAATCTAACTTCTGGTCTCTGGCACTTCTGCTGGAAAATGAACTAGGGGAAGCAAAAATCCAAGAAGACTTAGGCTGATCCTGAGGTCAGTGAGAGAAACTCAAGAACTCTAGCTTAAACAAGGCACAAGAATTGTTTACGAGTAGCCAGGTATAAAGAAGTGAGTTCTGGCAGAAACTGCCACAGGCATCGAGATCAAAGAGAAGTGGATGAATGTCATTTAATTCAAATTAACTATAATAGAACATGGGACGAGTGAGTATCTTTGAAAATTTCAAGATAGGCACGCCAGGGGAAGAGTACATCAGGTAAAGACAATTGGCTTTGGTCACACATCTCAGAAGAATGTCTCCAAAGTAAAAGTGTTATATATAAGTTCATACTTTCAGAAAATTCACAGGTACATAAAACAATATTTTTGGCTGAATGAATAAATCAATGGAATTCCTTTTATCCCAAAACTCATCTCAACAAACTCAATTCAAGAAAGTCACTCTATGAAGTTATCTAGACATTGTAATTGTTGGTCCTACTTTGTCTCTTGGCTGATAATTTGAAGCTGTAAAAATTCTTTGCTATATTTTAAAACTATAATTGTCAACTCCTCTCACTCTTCCCACACATATACAATACTTTTGAGTTAGTCCTTATATATGAAAGGACAAACGTCTACTAGGTGCCTTGCTCTGCTCACTTTCTTGTTGGTAGGAGCAATACCTGACACCTGCAACATAGAGGAGGATAGTTTTATTTTAGCCCACAGTTTAGAGGATTCAGTCTGTTTGTGGTCAGCCAACAATGGCCAAAGAGCCTGATAGGGGTCCTAGGAGGGTCTGGTCTAGAAAAGCTATCCACCTCCTGGAGGCAGTAAGAAGAGAGCAACAGGAAGAAGGTGGAAGCACCAATACATCTCTCCAGTTTGTGCCCCAGTGATCCAGCCCTGCTGACCAGGCCCCATCTCCTAAAAGCACAGGAAACTACCAATAGATTAATCTACCAATCCAATAACTCTCATAACCCAATAATCAATCACCTTCCAAGTACCTATGCTTTTGGGGACATTCTAGGTTCATCTCATTGCAGCAGGAAAGGAATAAAAGAAGAATTTGAGGAAAGGAATTTTTAAATATTGAGTGTGGGCTGGTTTTGTTCATCATGTAAAAAGGAAGCTCTGAAAAGACCATGGACTGGGGCCCTGGACTAGTAACGAAATTCATAACTCAGCATATCAAGAGAGTAAAGTTTACATGCTGGTTCAACTAATTCTCATCCATGCCCCTTCCTCCAAAGTAATTCTGCTTATCAAGTGATTTTTCCACACCACATTAGATTTGAGACCATGAGGTAGTGCTCCAGATGGCATGAATCAAGGGCATCCCACTCAGGAAACTTTTTCTTTCAATCTCTTGTAAGTATACACTTTTTCTCGCACCCTTCCTTACATGGTTTTCCTGATAGTAAACCTTGAACACCTCTGGCTTTCAATTTTCTGGCTGGTGTAGTTCCCAGGACCAGTTAGGCGGCTTTACAGGATAAATTTGCATAACAAAGAAGCTATGTTCTTAAGGAATGGCCAGAATGCAGAAAGAGGGCCCCTCTTCAACCAAATATGGAATCCCTCAGATGTAACAATTCACACTGGTGGAAACTCAATTATTAGCCACACAATCACCTCCTGAGATGTGGACAATGAAGGAAAGTCCCTTCATTTTCCCATCTGTCATTGTGTCTGTCATGAAAGATTCACGGTGTCACACAGGATTCATGTTCCATGTAGGAAGGGAGCTGCCAACACTCTTCTTGGCCAGAGATGAGAAACAGGCTGCGGGAATATAACAGGTAATTTACTAATTCAAATCATGCAATTCTATGACCAGGCTAGCAGTTCACCTCTGGCTGTGAACTTGAGGCCAACACCACAGGGAAAAATGAAAACCATGGTATTTCCAGCTTCTTATTGAATTGGGCATGCGAGACGGCCAAGTTCAGGAAGTGGGCCAGCAGGAGACACACAGTGAAGATGAGAATTCCAAAGAGAAGCTCACCAAACCTGGTTAGCCCTAAAGTTTAGGAGGAGGGCAGGATGCTGTTAACCATTGTCACTCCACGCAGCAATCAACTCAAGTCAACTAACGCAGAAATATTAACAAAAATAAGCTAAGACTGACCAATCAGTCAAGACCAATTGTGGTGAACTCCTGACTAAATGTTACCAGACATTCCTTAAAACTCTCATAACTAAAATCCCATTCCCAGGCTCCCGGTATGAGTACACACATCTGGTACTGGAAGATAGGAGATACAACTACTGATGGGTACATCCTAAAAGAGACTTAAGCCAGGAAAAAAGTCATACTTACCACACTGAAAAAAAAAATGACTACATTCTGGATCCCAGAGTTTGATCTCAGCTCTGCATATATAGCTAAGTGACCTCCTTCACTCACGACCCCTGGCCAAGGGCTCCTGTTAACTGTTTCCTGCCCCTTTTCTTTGCATGTTGTTCTTTTAGTCTTGTGGTTTGGATCTGGAGTTTCCACCAAAAGCCTCATGTGCCTATAGATATTGTACACTGTTGGGAGGTGGGGATCTGGCTGGAAGGGGCAGATGCTTGGTACTTGGCCTGGAAGGGTGTGTGCCGGTTCTGCCCTTCCTCCCAGACTTGTCTTTGTCTTGCTGTGTGTAAAGGCCTCCATCTCTGACTCCAGCTCCAGCCCCTGGACCTGGCCCCAACTCTGCCATGTGATCCCATCATCCTCCAGCCACTCACCCATGAAGAAACTGTGTGACCTGAAGCTGTGAACTGAAGTAAACTTTTCCTCCCCTAAGTTGTGGATGTCAGGTATTTAGTCACAGAGATAAGAAAGTAATGAAGATAAGCCTGGAAAGCCCAACAAACGCAGAATCCTACTTCCAGGGTCACAGAAGGATGCCAACCACACCCCCATCAGGGTGCATATGAAGTTGCCACTGGACCAGCCGTCTTATAATCCATGCTTACCTACAGTCTTGATGGCAGTAGCCAACCACACTGCTCTAGCAAAGGGACGGGGCATCTCTTCCTCCTCAGAGGGACTCCCTCCCAAAAATCAGCACCCAAGACAGGAGCAGGAGAATGATGTGAATGGGTGGGGAGACCCTGCCCACAGAATTCTCTAGAGATCTGAGCCTCTAAGCCAGGGGTGAGTGGACCCGGACAGTGCGCAAGCAAAGCCCTTGCTGTCACATCAGGGGGTCTCAGTCCCAACCGTGGGTGCCTGGAACATGCATGTCCAAAGTTCATAAAGAGGCAGATATTATAAAACCTCTCCCACCCATCTCACCACTGTCCCGCCCCTTTCAGTGTTGTCCTTTGCAGTGGCTCGTTGGTGAATTTCCCTAGAGAGCATGGACACACACACAGAGCCACGTTTTACTTCCTTTCCATTTTTCTTTTTGAGACAGGGTCTCGCTCTGTAGTCCAGGCTGGTCCTGAGCTCACTATATACCCCAGTCTGGCCTCAATCTCACGGTAACCCTTCTGCCTTAGACTCTCAAGTGCTGGGATTACAGGTGTGAGCTCAGCTTATGTGGTGCTGAGGAATCGAACTTAGCACTTTGTGTTTTCTAGGCAAGCACTCTTGCTACTGAGCTAGTCCTCCAGTTCCACTTCCTTTTCTTTTAAACATAGAGAACAGAGGGTAACATGCTGAAGACCCATGCCCTGTTAAGTAAGACTAGCAGCGGCTGAAATGATACCTTTCTTGTTCATTTTTAAAAGGAATTAAAATTTATAAGCAAATGTCCGGAGTCCCCCATATTCTTCTGCGTGTCTTTTCCCTATACTCTTGCAAACAAACTTTCTCAAAAATTATGTGAATCTCTGCAGCCAACCGTTTAACATCTATACTTTTAGGATTCCGTTCACATGCAATCTTATTTTGTTTTTAGTAACTTTTATTTAAATTATATAACACACGTTCCCTTCTTTGAATATAATTTTATCTCAATATGTATTTAGTTACTTAGGGGTGGAAGAATGGCACAGCAGTTAAGGTGCTTGTTTAGCAAGGGCACAGCCCTGAGTTTGATTCCAAAGCAACACATATGCTAGGTGGAGTAGAGCATGCCTGTAATCCCAGCACTTGGGAGGCTGAGACAGGAGGATTGCAATAAGTCCAAGGCCAGCCTGGGTTCTATCGTGAGTTCAGCCTGGGCTACAGAGTAAGACCCTGTCTTCAAAAAAAAATGTATTTAGTTATTTAATTATGTTTCAGAGCTTGGGACCAGAGCTTGGATCTTGCACATGCTGGAGAAAGTGCTCTATTATGGATTTATACCTCTGTCTCAATATTGCACTCATATCTGGAGACCTATTTGATCTGTAAATCAGAGTGTCTTCTTTCTTTGTATAAACTTTGTAGTAAGTAACCTTTTTACTGCCAAAGGCCATTTCATTATTTACAACATCATTTACAGACAATGCAAAAATTATCTACTTAAATATTAGTGTGTTATGTTTGGTTAAACATTCAATTAACTCAATCCTAATATGATGGTGGAAACTATTTCTTTTTGGTAAAGCCTTGGTTGAGCCACAACAAATAATTTCACAGGGTGTGTAAGGCCTCCAAGTTGGATTTTCCCGCCCCTGCCTTATATAAACACAACACATTTTATTTAAGCATTTTTCTCCTAATGAGCTCTAGTTTCCTTTTTTTTTTAACCATTACAACAATACTGTGATGAGAACCCTTGCAATGTTCCTTTGTACATATGTGTAAGAATCTCAGTCATTTACTCAAAGTGCTGTGTGTGTGTAGGCTTAGGGTCTGTGCTCGTCTCTATTTTGGTTTTCTCATTAGGAGGACCCTGGACGTCCACGTTAAAGATGTGTGGTGAAGACGTAACACAGAGTACTCCTAAGTGATGTGTTCCCAAGCAGCATCTGGTACCAAGAACCGTATCATTACAAAACAGCCAGTCTCTCCTAGGAGAAGACTGAGCCCCCACAAGCCCAGAAAACATGTAACTTTGGGATGATGGTAAGAACAGAAAGAAAACTTGTTCTGTTCTTCTCTTGCAGGAAAGATGCGTAGTTGGGGTTTCATTAGCAAAAAAATAAAAAAGAAAGAAAGAAAGTAAAAGAAAAAAGAAAAGCACTATCTCTTGGCTCTGACTCAGAGAGAAAGTATTGACCCACCCTCTGAGGTCTTCCACAGTGACTGGGGGCAAGCTGCCTGCAGAGCGACACCCCAGGCTGTGTGCAGGGCCGGTGCTGCCCGCCCAGCCATAGGCTTCGGACCACAACACGGTGTGTTCCCAAACAACAGTCACTTCTCGTCTTGGCTGCTTTTGAGTATCTGAATCACGCAGGGTTAGTGCTCGGTGAATATTAATAAGTATAAAAAGTGTATTCTTTCCCCAAAGCTGGAAGGTAACACTAGCATAAACTAACCTCCAGGTAAATAAACATGAAATCAACACAGCCTGAATACAGGCTGGGCCGACGTTGCCGACAATCCTCGTATATTTTAATTAGATAAAAATATCACCGAAGCTTCTCTACTCTCCACACTCCCCTCTATGCAGTGCTGTCATTAGAATCCTTGGTCCCTTTGTCCTGTGTCACAGGTGAGCCCAGGTGCTCCATGACAGCCGGATCCTCCACCAGGATGAGAGGCACATTCATGTCAAACAGAAGAAGAAGAGTCTTAATTATATTTAAAAATCTACAAAGGCATTTTGCTTCCGTTTCGAATTCTCTCCTGTCTCTCTCCACCAAAAACAGTACCCTGGTGCCAGGGCTGCCCCCCGGCATCTTTAACTTAAGCACTGACAGGTTACGTGGGAATTTTGCCAGAGTAATTATTTTTCGATTCAACAATAATGAGAAATTACCATGGCAACCAACCACTATCACATGGCACATGTACACCCCCTCCAAAGTACGAACCATACGTAAAGCATCTAGCCCTTCCAAAATGCATGTATGCATGTGTGTGTGTGTGTGCACATGCGTGTCTGTGTTTTAATGTAATTAAACTCAAGCAGGTCAAGCTAGAGAGCATTGTGAAGGGGTCTGGAAACGGAGGTAGGCAGGGCACTGAACTCACTCAGTGTCTTGCAGATCTAGAAAACAAGAATGTTGCAAAACATTACCTTCTTGTACGCACATACTTAGGTAACAACGCTCTACTCATCTGTGTCCAGCCACTCCAACCACTCCCCTTCCCCACGTCAGCTCACCTCTCTTGGAAGACACCGGAGAGAAAACAAATGTGCCTGGGTGGCGGGCAGACGCACCGGGGCCACGCTTCTTTGTGCTAAATTTCTCTGCCTGCTGCATCCAGACATTGAGACAGGAGACAACAACGTCCTAAGTAGATGTCTCGCCGTCTGTCCCCTCACAGCGGAGGAAGTGTACTCACTTGTTTTCCAGGATCACAAATCTTTTTGCTCCTTTCATCTCTAGCCATACTTTCTCCAAACCTGACAATCTTATATATAAAACCATGTTTGTTCTGAGTTGGCCACATCTACTGATTAGAGACAAGAGCCACACGGCCCTTCCACAGCGCTAGCCACCATTCTGAATTCTTTGTGCATGAAGCCCCACGGCACACTTCAGGTGAACATCCTACTGTTAACTTTATTTTGTTTTTATTTTGAGACAGGGGTTTGCTCTGCAGTTGTGACAGGATGGTCTCAAACTCACAGCAATCCTCCTGCCTCAGCTTTCTGAATGTTGGGATTATAGATGTCCACCACCACGCCCAGCTTATGTGATCTTGGGGTGAACTCAGGGCCTTATTATGCCTGCCGGGCAAGGGTTCTAACCACCGAATACACCTCCAGCCCAACTCATTTCATAGATGAGAAAGTGGAGGCACTGAGAAGTTAATTACTTGCTTAAGGTCACAGAGCTATTCGCTGCAGAGAAAGAGTTCAAATCCAGAGACTCTGATTCCTGAGTTCTGACTCTCATAACCACATCCCTGTGATGTTCCTTTAACCAGAACAATAACCTTCAAAACACAGTACATATTTCAGATCTTGTAGCTTTCAATTGATGCTAAGTGGCTAGATGTCTGGGTCTCCCCGCCCTGAACAGGCAGCCAGAACTAAGCCTTCCCACCACACTTACGGAATGCTACATGGAGACATGGAGCCAGAGGTAATAAAGTTCAGCCCTTTGTTCTTGCCAGCTGATCACACTCAAGGCACATAATGGACATAAGGAGAGAATTTTAAATCCTGCCTCTTTTTAAATTTACTTTTATGAGATATTTTTAAAATTTTTCATGTCCCAGGGATTGAGTTTTTCTTCTCAAATTCTCCACAGTGATTGTGTTTATTCTAGGCAAAATTGCATTTTCTTTAACAGCAAACGTTAGTTATCATCCTAAGAGAGAAATGCTAAAATGGCATGTTACCAACACAGTAAACTGTGCCTTGATGAGGCATCTCAGGGCTTCACTCACAATGCAAGCCTTCCTTCGTAGAAAGTGCTCACTGTATTGTACTCCCTAGTGCAGATGGGTGCTGCACACGAGGCACACGAGAAGGCAGACACGTGGGACAGGCATCTGGTGGAAGTAGCTCTTCAGACGGACTCATACCTTATTTTTTATTTTGTGCCCAAACACCAGTGGAATTCATGTATTTCCATTTCCTTCTTTCACCCATTAAATCATTCATTAACTGTGAGCATTCTAATGAGAAATTCTATTTAGGAAAAACCTAAAACTGGTGACAAAAATGTATCCGTGTTTGGGTGTTCAAGCCTGAGCCTTTGCCACTGGGGTTGGCACCGTGGTAATGAAGCGGCATTTTCCGAGGCTGCCCTGCTATCAGCCTTGTGAGATCCATACCCATGCCTTTGTGTTTTGCATATGCAGCACCTAATACAGGCAGGTGCTCAGCAAGTAGCTGTTCTATTACTTAAAATTTTTCCGTACTATTTCTTAGTGCTCACAGAGTCTTCCAGATCTGTAGTTTTATTGGTACTATTTAAATGGGGTAAAGTGGGACTCCAGAAGACTAAGACACACTCCCATGGCCAGGGGCTAAGTGCCAACAAGAAGATCCTTCCTTGTTTCCACCTGCAAAGCTCCCCTCAGTGACTGTTCCAACCTCCAACAAAGCCACTGGAATATAAACTATAATGCAGAATGAAAGTTTTGTGCTCAGGATTCATTTGTCATAGTATATGAAATAAAACTAGAGCTATGAAAATAAACGATGCAGGCACTCAATGCTAACCCAGTTACCATAGACAGGAAAACCCAATAAATTTTTGGGACATCTTGTAGGATACTCTGGAACAAGTCTCTTCTGTAGAAATACATTTCCTGTTTTATACTCAAACATGGAAACGTGAACTGTAACGTATCAAAAGTAATATTCCATGGGCACTACGTAAGGCCACTTTGGAAATCACAAAGCAAGGCATCACCCCCATGCAAGGGTCTTGCTGGTGGCAGTTCCGTGGCCAGGAGCACGGCATTCCTGAGGACATCACACCGTGGAGGTGTGGGCGGTCCCGAGGGGCTGGGCTGGCCCATGAGCCAGCAACTCATACATCCTGAGACAAGCTCACCATAAAATCAAGTGCACTTTTTCTTCCCCAGTATAAACACAGCAGGCAAGAGAATGTTTCTGGAAAACCTTGCTTGTTTTTCTGACCCACCCAATTGCATCTGAATAGTTGATGGAATGGCAGAAAATAATTCCTCAAGTCATCACTAAAAATTGGAGAAGTGTGCCAGAACTGAAGCCTTAAGAGCACACCAGAAAACTTATGTTTTTTTCCTCTTGTTTCTTGGGAAGAGTGGGGAAAAAGGGATTTTGTTCACAAAAAGAAACACAAGAAATTCAACATATCTTGATGAAAGCTGACTGATTCTGTTCTCTCTGCTGTTTATGGGTCTGTTTGCCAGGAGACTTAAATTCCCTTGAATGTGCCAATGACACTCGAGTCTGTACTAGTCCCAGCTTCTCCCCAGGATGCCAGAACTGTGGCTCCAGCTGCCTCACTAGGCTCCCCACATCTTAATCAAAGAGGGATCTCAGACTTCGCATGGGGGGGGGAAACCAGAACTTTCCCCATCTCGTCCCCCACTTAACACTACCTGTTAGACTTTTCTATTTCAATTACATTTCCCGTTTTCCAGTTGCTTCTTAGGCCAACATTTTGGGTCAAATTTTTATTCATCTCCATTATAGTTTAGATCTAGATTGTCCTCCAAGAGTTTTATGCGATCAGAGGTGGGGCTTTTGGACGGTAATTGGGCCATGGAGGTGCTATGGATTGACTGGTGCATTGAAGAGTTCACAGTTAAATGTGCTGTTCAGAGGTGGAGTCTAGGTGGCAGAGGCACGTCCCTGGGCACACCTCTGGAGGGTGTATCTCTCCTTTCTCTGCTTCCTGGCTGCTCTAGGGTGAGCAGCTTTCCCTTGCCATGTCCTTCTGCCATACCATTAGTGCCCTGGAGCCAACCACCCTTGGACCGAATTCCCTGAAACCGTGAGCCAGAATGAATCTCTCTCCTCTCTATTAAGTTGCACCAATTGAATATTTCATCCCAGTCTGAAAATAGTGACTAGTATGGTCTCTTTCCCTATCCCACACCTCTGATCCATCAGCAAATCCCATGAACCTCCCTCCAGTCCATACATAGAAGTGCGCCTTGGTTTCCTAGCCTCTCCCACCAGCCCATTCTCTGTGCCTTCAGTAGCTTCAGCCTGGGCAAGGGTGATGTTTCCTCACTCAGCTCTGGGCTAGTGCTTTTAAGCTGCTATAAGCGTTCTCCACAAAGAAGCCCAGGTGATCTTTTGACAGCATCCACCAGACTGTATCCCTCCCCCACAGGATACCCACGGCACCCCAACACTCTCTACTGCAGTGGAACACACTGTGCTGGGCAGCGGGGACTTTACCACCCATCGTGGCCTCAGGTCCATTACTCTCAGCATGTTCACAGGTCTAGGCTCTTGCTACAGGAACCTTCCCGCAGGCCCAGAGCCACATTCCTCTATGCCACAGTGGCTTTGAGCTGCCTCTTCTCTCCTTACTGTAGCTTTCTCCTCCTTGTCATTCAAATTTCAGCTTCCTTGTCACCTTGAATCATCATCCAATCAACAGACGTTGATTTGCTATCACACGCACTGGACTCTGCTTCCTCAGGAAAGCCCTATACACAAATTTGTTTGTGCGCTTATTGTCTTCCTTAGCTACTAGAAATACAAGAGCCTACTCTCTGCTTTACTTTGCTGCATACAATAAGTGCTTAATAAGTGAAAGCCCAAATAAAAAATGTCAAACCTAAGAAAAGATAAATCTGTCAATGAGACCACATTAATCTCCCTCTTCAACTTCCACAGCTAGCCATCTCCAGACCCAGATTTGGCATAGCCCAGATGACTGTGAGGACCAGGAACTTACCAGAATATTTATTTACTTTCGTTTTTAAAATAATTCGTGCATGCCACAAATTAAAAGCATTAAAAATATTCATGCCCTTTGACTCAGTAATTCTACTTCTGGGAACCTATCCAAAAGACATAATCCAAAAATATGTAAATGCTTTATACACAAAATTACTCAACATAGGAGCATTCATAATAGAGGGAAAAAACTAGGAACAATGTGCTTACCCTATGAAAGAGGAGGAATGACTCCAGAAACTATATGTTCATTAGAAAGAAAATAGAAATCCTTAAAAACAATGCGGACACATGGTTTATAATAACACAGAAGCATTATAATGTAAAACGAGGAAGGTAAACCAAGCAAGCAGAGATGTAGGTCCGGAGAGAGGGATAAAGAACCAGGAACACCCATGGGAAATGAGCTGATAGTAGAAAAAGCATTGCTAGGGAGTCTGTCAGGATGAACTTGTTTCATCGTGTTTGGGAAACTGGCTTCTCATGAGAAATTGTAAAGAAACTAGATTATACCTTATATAATCAAACATAAATTCCACATTAATTAGAGCACACAAATGAATAAAGACACAATTTTCAAAATACTAGAAGAAAAATGGGAAGGCTATCTATCTTCCTGACCTCAGAACAGGAGGAGACTTTATAAACATACCAAGAGGAAAACTAATAGGAGAAACAAGTGAGCCCTTTGAATTCATTAAAATATAAACATTTCACATAACAAAAGACATTCTATGTACTGTTGTCTTTTAATGACAAGTCAGGAGAGGATTAGTACCTAGCATACACAACAAATAGGTATAAATCAAATACCAATATGGTATAAAAGAGCCAGGATGTGAAAATACCTTTCCCAGACAATAAATGAAAATGGTCAACAGTGTTATGAAGAGAGGATCCATCTCACTTGTAATCAAGAAAAGGGAAATTAAAACTAAGCCACTACATATTCATGTCAATGTGAAATTTTTTTAAATTGAGTAAAACCACATGTTCTCAGAGACGTGAGAAAACTGACGCTCCGCTCTGTTACTCCAGCTGTGCCCCCTTTCCTCCTGTCCTCTCTCTGCTCACTGGGTAGAGCTCTGCCCACACCCTGCAGCTCCTCAGGCTCCCAATCTGCAGACACATAGTAGCTTCTGAACTGTGGCAATTTATTCTTGAATTTAAAAAAATATACATGGACTTCCTATGACTACTCCTGTAGTACCGTATTTTAAGTTTTATTTCATATGATGTCCACTTAGTGCAGTTTCCTATCTTAGTAACCAGACTCCAAGCTCCTTGGGTGGAGACAGTAGCTTTCTCGGGGTGCTCTGTATGGTTCCAATTGCTTACATGACACACATTTATTGAGTAATTGGACATGAGTCAAGCACTGTGCATTATGTATTTCAAGATTTTAAACAAAATTATCAGGTAGATATTATTAATATTATTATTATCATCATCATCATTATCTTACACCTTAGGGCTCAAAGTTCTTAGGACTGCATCAATAATACATGACAGAGCCAATGTTCAAGTCTGTGTAATCTGGCTCCAAATCCTTTGTGTGTGTGTGTGTGTGTGTGTGTGAGAGAGAGAGAGAGAGAGACAGGGAGAAGACTGGGAAAATACCAAGAAACAAGCAGTTACATATGTATGTGCCTGAATGTTCATGACTTCATTTTTTACCATAACCAACAAAAAGAAAGAATTCAAATGTCCATCAACTGGTGATTAATTTTAAAATATAATATTTACATACAATGGAATGTTATGGGCAATGAAAGCATGAAACTCTGACACATGCTGCAACACACACATACACACACTACATTATCATGCTATGCAGTAAGATAACATGAAATACAAAAATTAACTCACTAAAAAAGCAAGTCACAAAAGACCACATGTTGTATGACTCTATTTACAGAAAATATTCAAGAACCTAGTTCTTCCAGGCTCTTCCCCTGTGGTCTGAGGCAAACGACTCAAGTTCCCTGTTTGTTTTCTGTTATTTATATAACAGACATAAAACTCTTTCAGTCATAATTGCGAGGATTAAGGTAGATAGTACGTGGGTCCGGGACTGAACAGAGACGCACCCAATAAAAGGCGCTGTTATTAAGCGGTGAAGACAAGCCCAAGGCCAGAGGAGTTGTGGATTGAACGGCATCGTCAGCAATGCACCTTACCGCCCAGCCCGCCCACCTTGCATCCAGACTGTCCAGGTGCTAGAGCCCCCGTCTTTGCTCTGACTTTGGACAAGTTACTAGCTCTCATTTGCTTCCCTGTGACCACGGGAACAGTAAGGGCAACTGCTTGCCTCCCGGTGCAGCTGTGATTGTACGACGGACGGGCCGAAGTAGTGCATGGCACCAGGAAGCACCCAGCACTTTCACCATTACTGCTGTTCTGGCCACCAGTGTTGAATGATATAAAAGACCTAAGCTAGTCAGGCACGATAGCACGGTCTGTAATTCCAGCACTACGGGAGGCTGAGGCAGGAGAACTGTAAATCGGTACCAGCATAGGTCATTCAGTGGCTTGACGAGGCTCTCTCTCAAAATAAAACGTAAACTGGGATGCAGCTCAGTGTGAAAAACCTTTGCTCAATTTCTAGCATCGAAAATGGAAGAAGAGAGAGAGAGATGGGGGGGGGGGGAGGAAGGGAGGAAGGAAGGAAGGAAGGATCCTAGGATACACTCACTTATTCTCAGACAGGTGTAACTCAGCTAGTGGGGTCCTAACACAGTAAACACACGCAGCCAGCATACTCTCTTCTAACAGATGAAACCCGAATTGCATGAGACCTCAGCTGCAAGTGCCTTGGGAGCAAAACAGGGCTCTTCTTCCCCGCTGCCCACCCTGGGACCCACTGGGGTCTGCTTGGACAGAGATAAAAGGAACCCAGGACCCATCACAGTGAGCTGCCACCCAGCCACCTCTGGCACCACCTTCTCTTGTACGCCAGCTTCAGATCTCCACTTGCATATAATTTGGACTAATTTGCATCTCAGAAAGCTCTGCATCTAGCTGTTTAATTTGCTTCCTTGTCAGCTAGAGATCACAACTCAGAAGCAAAAAAGAACTGTGGCCTGTCTGCCAGCATCTGTATTTAAACCCAAGGGATTCATCACTTTCCCCCTTCCGTCTCCGTGGGATTCAGGAAACTGGATTCTAATTCTGATCCTGATGCTTCTTGGCTGGTCATCGTAAGCAAATCCAAACCAAAGAATTATCATTGCTTAGAATGTCCTTGGAGGTGTTTAAAAGGAGGGGAAGCCACGTCTAGTGGCACAGGACTTTAATTCCAGCACTCTGGGAGGCTGAAGCAGGAGGATCACAAGTTTAAGGTCAGCCTGGGTAGCTTAAGAGACCTTATCTCAAAGTCAAAAATAAAAAAGGAGAGAGGACATACCTCAGTGTGAAGGCCCTGGACTTGAGCCCCAGTACCATAAATAAAAAAGAGGGAATATCTTGAGCGGGGTTAATTGCAATGAATCCTTTATTATAATGATTATTTCACCAAATTTCAACCACATCCCATATGTTAGAAAAAACATACCACATAAAGGAGGTAGGCAGAGGTAGCTTTAGACTTCCCAAAGCCTGACTGATTTTGTAGCTCTGACATACTTGGCATGGGGACCTTAGACAAGTCACTTTACCTCTCTGGAGAGGAGAATCCATTTCCTCACCTGTAAGATCCCATGCACCCACATGTCCCAGGGCATTTGAGTTTTATGGGAGATCACGTGCTGCTTATTTTTAACCTCGTTCTCTCCCAAACCACAACCATGGCGGCAGGAGCAAGGCACCATGCAACATGCGTGCTAACGCTGCTGAGTCTTGTCCCGGCCTCTCAATTGAAGGCTCAACGTGATACAGATGTCATAAAGGGAATTATGATGCAGAGTTGCAGACAGACGCTCAGAGAACCACTCAAGCTCAGAAGCAAGAGAATAAACATTGCAACAAATTAAAGCCCCCCAAAAAAGAAAGCAGAAGGAAAACAAAGCAAACCGAAGACTGCTCAAATCCCTGTAGGAATGCTATTTAATAAAGCAAACGGTGTTGTTCTATAGAATTCTTATCAAGGAGCGTTTTGGCCACACGGAAGCAACTGGAGACATTTGTGATTTCAAGAAAGTGAAAATAACCAGGGCAAGCCAGGCGACGGTGAGACAGGAAGCCATGTCTTCGTTGCCTGGCACCAAACTACCAGATGCGGAGGGGCTGGAAAGCTTGTACCAGCCCTGCCTTGCAGTCCCATTAGGATACAAAATAAATAAATAAATAAATTGCTTTAAACAAAGCAAAGGGCAGGAATCAGCTGCCAAGTGAGGACAGCCACCCTGGGTGGCCACTCAGGCCCTCTGTGAAGTAATGAGGAGACAAGCTGGCCCTGCTGTGGTTCTCTTTGGCCTTGGCTAGAACACAGTCGCATTCCTCAGATGATGGGATGTGATCAACCACAGGTCCTCTTTGCGGGCCATAAACATCTAATGTCATTTTAATTTACGTGGCATTCTTGACAACTGAAATGTGTGAAGTCACTCTCCTAGGCATTGGAACTCTTCTGGCTCCCAGCAAAGAGGAACAGACCTATTTGTCTCACTGCTACCATCTTGCAGCCCCCAGCCCCTTGTCTCTGGCTTGTGGCTTTTTCTTTCCGACACTCTGTATTAACTTCTGTTTTGGGAGTCTCAGTACTGACTGTCCCCCTGCCTGAGAGGATTGTCCTTCACTTGTTTTGTTGTTGCTGCTCCCAGGGATACAGCCCAAAGCCTTCATGCTGAGCTACATCTCCAGTTCATTTTTTATCTTTTATTTTTGAGGCACAGAGTCTTGCTAAGTTGCCCAAGATGAGCACAAACTTGTGCTTTTTCCCACCTCAGCCTCTGACAGTGCTGGGATTACAGGCCTGCACCACTAGGCCAGGCTTGTCCTTTGTATCATTGAGTATGTGTGTCCCACAGATCCCAGCTCAAATGTCACATGTGGGACAGAGCCCTTCTCAGCACCATCTAACTGAGCAGGTCCTGCTCACTCTGCCCATCAATTTGGTTAATCTTCTTAAGGACAGTGGTCACTGTGCTAGTCTAGTTTAGGGTTTTAGACTGCAGGACAGAAAGAGAATATATCCATGTGTTAACACACCTATGTGTGTGTCTGCTGGTTTAACTCACCTCTTCCCCCAACCTTTCAGCTAGAAAGTAAGTCTGGAGAAAGCAGTCACTTCGCTGTCATTTGTTTATCACTATGCTCCCAATGCCTTGCAGAACTCCTGACCCAGATAGGTACTTAATAGTGGCAGAAAGAGGGAAGTTGGAGGCTTCTGAAACTTTGGAAAGATTGTTTTAGCCAAGAACTATTTATTTTATTTATGCATTCTTTCAGTGTGTGGTGAGTGCCACGTATGTTCCAGGAGCTGGGGCACAGTGGTAAATTTGTTGTGATCTCTGCCCACAAGGAATCCAGAGTGCAGACAGAGAAAGAGAGGGAAGCTGCCTCAAAAGACCAGCTGAGACAGGGTCTCAGGACTGTGTCAGGGCCTGAAGAAGTGGCATCGGACAGTGTGGCATAAGGGTACCTGACAGATCTAAACCACGGTGTGGAATTCCTAAGGTCCTAACTATTAGGTAGGTGGAAATAATGTCCTACAGGTATATAACAAATTACACGATGCTAGTGACTTTCAATATGAATAATAAAATCTTATTCTCTTGGAGTTTTGGAGTCTAGAATTCTAGAATTGTCTGTAGGATTGGTTCCTTCTGAAATTTTTGAGAAAGAATTTATTCCTTGCCTTTCTCTCAACTTCTCAGCTTTTGAATATTAGTTTTCTTCTCTTTCTTTCTCTCTTTCTTCTTTTTTACTTTCTTTGTTCTTTACTTTCCAAGCTAGGGATGAAACCTGGGGTATCCTACCTACATGCTGGGCAATTGTTTTACCCCTGAGCCACACCCTCAGCCCCTGTTTTCTCTTTTAAGGGCACTGAATACTGCACTAGTTCTTGCTCTAACCCAGTATCATCTGATCTTAGCTTATTGCATCTGTAAAGACCCTAGATCCAAAAAAAAGATCATGTTCTGATAGCGGGGGGGGGGGGGGGGCGCAAGAATTAGAGTCAGAGAGTCCTTCTACTACACAACCCAAGACCTACTTTTTGATTCTGGAAAAAATATTTTCCTGAGTACCAGTCCTCTGATGGATCAAGTATGACATTTTCTCTCCACTGAGTCCATGGGCACAGAGCCACATGCATTCTCTTCTGCCCTCGACCTATTCTATCTATGAAGAGCAAAGAGCAAAGTAGGCCAGAGGCTGGCTGCCCACCTTCCTCAGCGTCCCTGCCTTCGCTTTCCCAGGCCCTCAGCCAAGACTTTATATGCATCTGCTTTGGCTTAATTTTCTAACTCAACAGTCTGCTCTGTGTCTAACCAAGGCATAAACCTAGTAAAGCCTCCTTCACAGACATATTCAGGGGAGACTTATTTAGTGAAGACAAAGAAACTGCCTCAAATTATTGCTACCCTTGAAATCCTGCCCCAGGTAGGTTGTTGCCTGCTCTCCATCTTTAACCTGGATCTTGCCAATTCCCATCTCTGAGCTTCCTTCCAAATCAGGGTTGGGCCACAGTCTTAGCTCCTCCTGGTGACATTCCCCCAAGTTCCTGAGGCTGATCTTAATGGAGAGTGTTGTCATTCAGGACCACCTAACATATAAGCCCCAGACATATCTGAGGGTTGACAAAGTGGGGTTTAGTAGACAGATGAAGAACAATGACAGACGTAGGAATCCCACGATCCTGAGTCCGAATCCAAGATCCAGTACTGAGGATTGAGCCCATGGGTTTCACACTAAGCTATATTCCCAAATCCATTATTATATTTTATATCAAGGCAGAGTCTTGGGCTGGAAGAATAGCACAGCAGTTGAAGCACTTGCCTAGCAAGCAATAGTCACTGAGTTCAATTCCCCAGCACCACATAATCCAGACATGGTGGCACACACCTGTAATTCCAGCACTAGGCGGGGCTGAGATAGGAGGATTGTTGTGAATTTGAGGCCAGCCTGGGCTATACAATGTGCTCAGGACCAGCCTGGACTGCAGAGAGAGATCATGTTTCAAAACAAAACAAAACAAAACAAAAAAACAAAAAACAAAACAACAACAACAACAACAAAAAAAAAAACAAAAACAGAGGCTCTCTAAGTCACTAAGTTGCCTAGGATGGACATAAACTTGCTACCTTCCTGTTTCAGCCTCCTGGAGTGCTAGGAGTTGTATACCAGCATACAGGCACTAAGCGCTAGCTTTTATTAGAAATTCACCATAGGTACATTGCTTAACCTTCTGAGTGGCCACTGCCTCATTGATACCAATTGCTTCCAAGCTCATTTATATATTAAATTGAAAAACAGCAAAAATAATGCCTTTAGTGCAATTCAAGACATATGGAATAGGCTCAAGAAATATTTTAATTATATCATGGAAATTCAAGTCCCAACATAGAACGGATGATGTTGTGAGGAGAAAAAATGCACTCATCTTCATTGACCTATAAGTACAGTCTTTTCCCATGGCTTGTGCCCTCATTCTTCAATGTCACGTCCTCAGGTGGCCTTGTTGAGCCACCTTTTTCTAAAAGAAGTCATCTGCTCAATCCGCGTCTATTTCCCTCACACTGTTCTTTTCTAGCAAGAACATTTTGGTTTAATTTGCTCAAGTCTTGATTGTCTATGTCCATGTTGAGAGTTGGTGCTGGGTAAGGATATGGACTAAGGTCTCACCTCTGTGCTGGACACAAAGCACTACACTCAACAAATCAGCAAGTCAATAAATCCTGTTAGAGCACAGAAGAAGCTGCCATATTTTCATCATTTTAAGTTTCATTAAAAAATGGACTATGTGTTTTGAAGAATAAAAAAATCAGAACAATTTGAAATTTTATTTCTGTTATGGGATTATTATAGCCTAGCAAAGATTAACATATCAAGTGCCTGAAGGACTCTTGAGATCCTTGGACAATGTTCCTGGCCACTGTGTTCAGCCAATTGAGCTAAGAGAAGGGCAGGAAATGAAACCTAGAGGAATAAGCTTGTTCTCTTCATCCATTCCTTTGACAGAAGAGGTGGCATGAGACTCTTAAAGAAAAAGAGGAAATACCTCTAATATGTGAGGACACCGTCCTGGCTCCCATGGCCAGCTGCACTTGTGTATTTTATTTCCCACAAACCCATATAAAGTTTCAGATGCTTTGAAAAAGAGAGAGAGAGAGATTCTTAAATGAGAATAATTTTAAGTAGATTGGGCGGGCATCCCGCAGTGCACACAAAGAGCGGGAGCAAATCGCATCACTACTATCCATCTGAGCAGCTCCAGGAGCCCTGCCAGCAACCACGGCCTAAGTTCAAATCTCAAGACTCCCAAGCCCAGTTCTGCTCAGAAGCTCCACTCCACCCGACTACCCACTGTGGCTACACAGCCAGGCTAACACACTTCTTCACCACCAGGTTTCCCTGACAGGGAACACCAGAAAGAAATAAGAGTAAGATTTGTGAAAGTCATACGTTTGTCCTAAAATGATCTCCTTTGGGTTAGGGTGACAACGAGACCAGGATGAGACAGCTTTGGCCTGAAAATCAGACGCTCCAGGTCTAATTTTAGAACTGGAAGGGCCCTTAGACATGAGCTGTTTCCATTCTAATTTTACATCCAAGGATGTTGAAACTTGGGTTAACTTTTCTCAATTTTGTCTGTGTGATCTGGAGCAAGTGGCAAAGCGGCACTGGCCTCAATTTCTCGAACTATAAAATGGGATTCAGTTTATATTTTCTTAGTAGAGCTTCAGATCCCAAGTCACTCCAATGTAAGTTTTCCCAGCCCACGCATTTGTCTGTTTTCCCCCACGGACCTCAGTTGCATAAGGGGCCTATATCTTCTTGCTTGATCAGTGAGCCCATGAGTTCCTCCTGTTCTCCATGACTCAGAACAAGTGAGCAGATCAAACTTAAAGAGGAATGGAGTGTGGCCCCTCTGGGACCAGCATTTCCTTGTGGATACTTTATAACCAAGTAGAATAGAGAATATAGAATATTCTTCAATGACTTAAATACCTCCAACCTCCACCCAGGATCCAACTTCCCAGTGAGTTAAAGCATATAATGAACGTATTAGAATATTTTATTCTTCTCCCCAGCCTAGTGTCCATCACTTCTACCTCTTCTGATACAAGCAGAAAGTGAGGAGAACCAGAATAAGCCGATACGTACATGCGCATGGACCGTGCACATGTCTGCGGACCACACACACACGCCATATTTGGCTGGGAGGACCCACTGGTTGGAACTATGAGGCACTGAAGCCTGGGCTTCTGGGCAGCCTTTCCCAGTGGGAAGTGTTTGATCTACCATGGGGATGACAGTGGAAGAACAGAGTCCATGTGTACTCTGAAGCAAAGGTGGGAAGTAGAACCCTGGGAAAATCCACACCAAATTCTGGATACAGCCATCAACTGAGGGTCCAATGTTTCTATTCCAGGAGACAAAAAACTCAGCAGGCTAAACACACTGTGGTACCAGAGAGGCCAGGACAGGAACAACATGCTGTATCAGCACAAGTCTATCACTAAATCCCATGGCTTTCATGGTAATGGATGCAGAAACAAATCGTGTTTGAGAAATCTCAGTCTCCAAGGACTTTGTGATCAAGTGCCCATGGTCATGAGGCATTAAGATGTGCTTTTTGTTACACAGTTGATACCAGATTTGATTGACAGCCCCAATGCTACACTGCACTACACACATACTAGTGATAATGATGACAGCAGCAAAGGCAATCACTGTCACCTGAAAATTTTACATGCCAAAAATAACCAACATTAAACACTTTACATGTTTGTACTCTCTCAGTGCCATTAACAACTTGAGGAGGCAAGTATTTTATTGTTCTGGTTTATAGATGAAGAAACTGAGACACTGAGTGACAAGCAACCAACCTGTGGTTAGCAGCACTGAGCTTCAGACTTGAGTAGGGTTTCTGCTAAAGGCAACCTCTTACAACCAGCACTATGTAGGTCTAACTTATCTCCTTGGGTCTCATTTGTTGAACCCAAGAAATTACTAGGTAGTTGTGCACTAGATGAACTGATTCCTCGGGGAGGCCCAGGAGACCTAGGACCAGATCATTTCATGCCTCTGACCCGGCCCTGGACTTCAGAGGTGGCAGAAGGCACCATCTCTTTCCAAGGTCTCAGAGCTAGCCCCAATTTCACGTGTCTCTGAGAACAGCCTCAGGTCTTTTTCTTCTTCCCTTTCATGATGAGAAATGGCCTAGGAGACAACTTCAGAGGCAAAGATGACCAAAGATAAGTAAAGTAAAACCGGTGGCACAGGCCTTTAATACCAGTACTTTTGGAGGCTGAGGCAGGAAGATCACAAGTTTGATCCCAGCTTGGGCAACTTAGCACGTTAGGGAGACTTTGAATCAAAATCAAAACTAAATATGGGCTGGAGATGCAACTCGGTGTGAAGGTCCTGGGTTAGATGCATGTACCCCCCCCCCCCCCCCCCCCACACACACACATGGTGGCATTCACCATCACTACAATAAGCAAAAGCAGGGAAACAAGGGTTTGGAATGTTGCTGTAATAAGTTTTAACCACGCCTGGGAAGAGGTTTCTGAGAAACACATGCAAATAAAGAAGGTAGTGTAGACAGATTACCTGCCAACAAGCTTACAGCTTTTCCCAGAAGGTGAGAGCATCACTATAATGGATAAGCTAACTGTGTCAACTTCATTGGCTTGGGAATCATTTAGGGGATCAAAGGTGCTTTGGGGATGTCTGGGTGGGTCATGGAGGTGCACCCTCGAGTACTATCTGTGGTCCCTTCTCCCTTCTGTTCTGGCCCTGTTCCCCTGCTCTGCCACCTTCCTAGAGAAGACTCTGCTTCTCCACCACTTCTCAACAAATGTACATTTGAAGAATCAATATGGTAGTTTTGCTTATCCTGAAAGGTTAAACACTCTTATGACCCTCAAGCCAGTTTCACTTTTTTTTCCTATAGTTTTTGAAAGTATAACTCGAGGGACTTTCCCCGAAATGAATTATGCAGAAGACGCAGTAAGCTGAGATTCTACCTGCTGCTAAGGGACTCGCTGTAGAAAAACTGTAATCAGAAATTCATTTCCTGATATTAACAACCACTAAGAGGGAGCTCTGGATCAAATATTTTAAGAAGAAAGTTTCAACATATATACTTTAATTGAATTTCTTCCCACACAGAATTGCATTGGCAGAATGCTACCTCTATCCTGATTTGTAGGCTTGGTAACTCCAAAGTTAACCCATGTCCCAACAGGACTTTTCCAGGATCTTAAACCTCCTGTCAAGTACTCAAGTTTCCAGGGAAACTCATTAGCAGCCCAGGAAAACGCTGTCAGCCACATCTTTATCAAACATAAAAATTTGAGTATCTGCTGTACTCCTCTATGCCTTACCCCAGCTAGATTGGGAACTCAGAGGCAGAAGTTTTATGCGTCTGTTGTGCTTACTGTAACCAAAACTATCTACCTGTAGAAGTTTTTGTTTTGTTTTGTTTTCTATGAATCTCTTGGGCACCAAGAACTGTGGGCTTGGCTACAAACTGCTCCCATCCTAAAGAAATTTTCAGCCTCCCCAGCTGAGCATGTATACAGCACACACATGAACACACATTCCAACACAGAACCATGCACAGGCCAGCTGGAGCTCTGGGACAGGAGGAAATTGGTGAGTTTCAGAGCAAGTTGTGGAAGGAGAGAAAGGGTACAGGAAGGAGAAGAAGCAGGTGGAAAGAGGTCAGTGATCGTGAGATGGGAGAAGCTGTGGATAAGGCCTATGAAGGCAGAGCATGAGAAGCAGCAGCTGAGGCTGAGGGACACATTGGTTGGGGTGTGTGGAGGAGGGCGTGCATTTGGATGGAAAGGGAAAGCATCTAGAACCAGTTTGGTATCTGGAGGATAAGAGTGGTTGGGGGAAGAGGTGAACTTGAAGGTGCTGTAGAAAAAGAAGCTGAGGCTGGCAATGTTGTTACGTTGGGACTGGAGAAGTCAGCTTACTGTAGCTGGGAAGGAACGAGGGGACAGTTTGTAAGCCAAGCTCAAACATGGTGAGCCAAAGTCATACATAGCAAGCCAAGCTCAGCATCTGGGAATGGCGAGAGGATCAGCACAGGAGTTACAGCACAGGAACCCCCACAGTGAGGATTGCTAAAAGAAAGGGAGACTTCAAGACCCAGCTTTCGATCATTCTCTTGCTACATAGGTACAGGTGAAACCAGGTTGGGGTGTGTGTTTTCAATCTCTGTTCTTCTGGAGGGTGGCTCTTCCCTCCTCTGTGCCCAAAGTGATCCTCACTACTATCAAAGTCTGAGCATTGGGCTAGGAGTTAGGGGTTGATACCGTCAGAGTTGAGTGTGACATGCAGCTTGCATGTCCGTGTGTAGCTGTGGTACTGGGATCAAACTCAGAGCCTTCACACTGAGCTATACCCCTGGACCTTTTTAATTTTATTTATTTATTTATTTTTACTTACTTGTTTTTATTTTTAGGAAATGAGGCCTTACTGAGACACGAAGCTGCCCAAGCTGGGCTCAGCTTTGCAGTCCTGCCTCAGCCTCCCGAGTGCGGAGATTATAGGTACGTGCCATCATGCCTAGCTTACTCTGGCTCTAAGAAGGTCATGAGAACTTCTTCAGTAGCCTTTCATCCATGGCAAGAGTAACCAAGAAGCAACATCAGTCTAACTGGTGCCTGTGAGCACATACTGGCTTTGTTCACTGACCACACAGCAGGGGAGGGGCTTCAGGGCCCCGGCAGTGCTCACAGGGAGTACTCTGTCCTTAGACTCCTCCACTGCAGGCAAACCAAGAGAATACCAAAAACAAAGCCAGAACAATGTACCTGCTATGTTCATTCTTCAAATCCTAAGGCTTTTAGGTCCCCAAGAGGTTCATACAACAGGACCCATCCAGGGGTCTGAAAGGAACCACCAGAAAGCAAAGCGCACCTTGGGTTCCAGGCCTGTATCTCAACAGTGTGGTACCTATGCCATCCCACCATCCTGGGGAGGCTCCTGGGAGGAGGCTCTGCTTCCTGCTGGGATTCAGAGATAAACATCCGTAGATGAACAAATGAAGCAATAAATGAACGAATAAATAACAGAACAAAGAGAGTTTGGGATTCGGAAGGGCCACGAGTCAGTAACTAAGAATAAATCCCTGGGAAGAAGAAAGTTTATAGGCTGGGTGTTATCCCCCCTTCCCCAACACTCCTGGCAGCTAAGGGAGGGGTGCTGTGCCATTAACCCCCTCCTTCCCAGGCTGGTGGGAAGCAGGCAGCACACAGCAGCCCAGGATTATAGTAACTGCAGGAGGTCCGTAAAAGCCACCAGACCAGATTTCATTTTCTAATACGCGATATGATTTTTTTCTTCTGCCGCACTAGCAGCAGCCCTGGCAGCAGATTTACTCTCCTAATGATGTTTGGCTTCAGTTAAATTAGTTTGCATTCCCTGGGCACACACGGGCTGGGGGAGGGGAGCAGGAGGCGGTGGCCTGAGGAGATGCCAAGAGGTGGGAGAACCTCCTCCCCAGGAGATGCGCAGGGCAGAACGATCTGCCCAGCACGAGCAGGTACTGGACCTCCACTGCCTGCCCAGTGGGCCAGGGACCAATGGGGCAGGGCAAGCGGGCCCGGGCCTAACACTTCTGTTTGCTCATTCATCCTGTGTCCATTCATTCATAACAGAATATTTGCTAAGAGCCTACAATGAGTCAGCTTTCAAACTAGCAGGTGGAGAAAATGAACTGAGCCGGACACCGAGGTTCTTGAACCTTGTGAATCTCCCTTCTAGAAGGAGAATGAAACCTGTTAGTTTTTGTCTGTGATAGCCTGTGAATGGCCATAACAAAAAAAAATAACAGTACTATCATATGCTAGGTGGTTAAGGTGTTCCAAACACTAGCCAAATGCTACATTGAATTTTCATAAGCCCTCAATAAAATGGGTTCGATTAGCCCTATTTTGTAGATGAAGAAATGGAGGCTTAGAATTGTAGGTATTTGCTCAAGGACATAGGGCAGTGACCTCTGATGAAATGATGACCCTTTATGTCCTTTTCAAAATACTGTAGTTAATGAATAGCAACAGCAAAACCAGGCATGGTGGCTCAAACCTGTAATCCCACCATCCTGGGAGGCTGAGGCAGCAGGTTCACAAATTCAAGCTCAGTGTGGGCAACTTTAGTTACTTAGGAAGGCCCAGTCTCAAAAGTGAACAAACAAACAAAAACAGCCTGGGGATATAGCGCAGTGAGAAGGCCCTGGGTTCAATTCCCAGTACCCAGCTGTAAGCATCTAGGCATTAGGCCCCGAATCCTTCACAGCATATCTTTCCTGCGAGCCTTTACTAGGCACGATTTACAAAGTGACTCTTTGGACAGTATGGCTCGGCCACCCAGGGGCAAAGGCAGGAGTCAAACTCAGATCTGCAGGAGCCTGCAGTTCTCTGTCAGCCTCAGACACACAGCGAAGCTATCCAATGGAGCCGAGATATTCTCTCCTCGATAAATCAGATGGAAAGTACCAGACACTTGGAAGCACCGCAATCACAACGCAGGGAACGTGTGCCCTAACATTGTCCAGGAAACCAAGGGCTCAGTATCACGCTCCTGCAATGACTGGAAACAGAAAAATGCTTAGAACCCCAAGCATCGTGCTTCCTACACAACTGCTACATTGTGGTACCCGGAGGACAGCCGTTATAAGCAATCTGGATGCCCGTGTTCAGCTGAGAGCTATGCACAAACGTGGGCACTGGGACCTTTCTTAGAATCCTTTCAACTCAGCACGCCACTGTCTTCTAGGAAAGCTCTTGAAATCTGTTTACATACCTACCTGTCATTACCAACTGCAGGATAGATTTCTTTCCGGAAACCCAAGCCAACATCTCCCACCACGGCAACACTGAAGGGCGGTCCACAATTTCCAAGATGAGACCTATTCCCTTGGGCTTGCCTTCCCTCCTCACATTGGTAGTAAAGTCAGACTTAAAAGGGGGGTTGTCAAATCAGGATGTGTTTTGTTCTTAACAAAAGCCATTACAAATGGAAGCAGCTGCTTTTGATTTATAAACATTGTAATCTTCCCCAGGCCTCGGATATTTTTTTCCACAACATCCAGATCAGAACCAATTTAATTTTGAGAGACAGCTAATCAAGTCATTTGCTGTAGCACCTGTCTTGTTTTCGCTGTGGTACAGGGGGTGGGGAACTTCATCTTGAGAGATTAACACTTTATTAAGGATTACGAATTGACCCTTCAGGTACTCTCAAGTGTTCACCTATGTGCTCCAGGTGCGAGAGGCCCTGCACACGTTCACTTCCCCAGCCAACGTGAGCAGATCCGCAAGCCCCCTGAAACAGCACATGCTTAAAACTTGAAACTCTGGACATTTTCTATGGACAGTGTATCTTCTGTCAAACTTACTAATTTTCTTAGAGACGTGCATGGATGGATTTCTAGCTTTGGAGAGGAGTCAGACAATTTTTATCCTTGACTTTCTCACCTTCTATACTCCCAGCTCTTTATACGTACACTCATTTAGTGAGAGGCAACATTTGCAAATGTGAATTTCACACATTGTAAGATGAGGTCATGATGATGACCCTGTGTTTTGTTTTTAATCCACTAACCTTTTATTAAGCCAGGAATGTGAACTAACCTGGGAACTCATGTTCTAGTAAAGATAACACAGTTGCCCAATGAATTCTACTCAGCAAATCCATAGTCCTACTATGTTCTAGTCACTGTATATGGTGCTTTGTAAATATTAAATCTCCTAAGCCTGGTGGTATAAACAAATCGGTGTGCCTAGCACTCTGGGAGTCTGAGGCTAGGGGATTACAAGTTCGAGCCCAGCATGGGAAATTTAGTAATTTAGGAGCCCTCATTGCAAAACCAAAAATAAAAATGAATTTATAATGTAATTCTGTGTGAAGGTCCTAGGTTGATCCCCAGAGCCACAAAACATAAAGAAAGAAAGAAACATTATATCCTCATGATGACCCTGTAAGACAGTACTAATCTCTCCCCTAACTTGTTATTCCTCAAATCTGATCTGTCTTAAGCATTACTGATGAGATTTGATTTCACTCTACCACATAGGAAAATGATATTCATTGGATCACAAGGTAATTTTCAAGGGTCTATTAGACCTTCTATAGCAGATGTAAGTGTTAAAGGGTTGAAAACAGCTCATGAAGTAGGAAGCCCTCTTTTCCAGAGCCAATTTTCTAATCACTTCCTCTGAGCAAGATGTGTCATACTATGGGACCAGCACCACACCCACAGCCAGCCAGATAAATGGACACCTGGTGTGGCTCCCCCGCCCATTCCCTCCCCAACCCCCCTTCCCTCTGATCCTCTTTGCAGTCAAGCAGTTCTTTTTGTTCATTGACAGGCATCAAAACTCAGGAAGCCTTAACAGAAGGAGGAAAAGAAAAAACGCAATGGTCCATGTCACTAGGCCACTTTCAAATGCACTTTCAGCACCTTGTGGTAGAAAGAAACATGGATTTGGGGGTTGAAACCCCAGCTCTGTTCCATACTTGCTGGATGACCTGGAACAAATTACTTCACTTCTCTGAGCTGTCACTTTCTCTGAAGAAAATCCATTTCATAGATTTTTTTTTTGAGACAAGTCTCACTCTGTAGTCCAGGTCGGTCCTGAACTCATATGCTATAAATTTTATTGGTGACAATTAGGTGAAATTAAATCATGTCACAATGTAAGTGTCATGACCCATTGGGGTTATTAAATAATTGCCAGGTCTCTCCCACTTCCTCTTTCTTACATGTATATGAACTCATTTTATCTTTCCAAGGCAACCCACTACCATCACTGCCACATAAGAAATAGCCTACATATGTTTCAAAAAAAAAAAAAGACCTCTCGCCATCCTGAAGTCCTAGGAGGACCGTCATGCCCTGTTGTATAGATGTAGAGAGCTGGGCTGATTTCTACTCAGGGCACTGACTCTGTTCCATGTCACTGACTCCATAGGGAGTTGAGAATCATAAACCTTGCAAAGTAGAAAAACAGTTTCCTCGAGAGTGGAGGGAAGATGCCAGGGTGAGAGATCTTCAGTTTTGTCTCCAGGTTGATGACAAGCTCAACAACTCCAGGTCTTCCTAAGTCCTTTCCCCTCCCCCGATGAATGCTAGGCCCACAGACAGGGCTGGCCCCTTGGGGGATGCATGTCTCTGCAGGGACTCAGGTTACATCAGTAGAGGTGGAAGGTGCCTATTTTCTATGTAAAATTCAAGCATTTGATTTTCCAAATCAGGCAACTTCATCCCTAATGTGCTAACTAGAATTTGCAGGCTTCTCAGAGGCTACAAGGAGGGCAGCAGAAGCCGGCATTCACGAGCCTTTAATTCAAGCTTGTGAGTCCTTCTCCTAGGCCTAAGGGATAGGAGAACACAGGCAGAACCCGCCTTGCGATGCAACAGCAGCATCAAAGCACTCTCCAACCAGGACAGCATGAATGTGGGGGCCTCAAGCCCTCACTCAGAGTCTCCTGGCTTCCATGGGTTTCCATGACAGCTTCAGTGATCTTCTAGGGGCTGGTTTGGGCTTAATTGTACTTAAGGGTTCTGTACGTAGAATTCTACAGGGAATTCCAGACAACCAGCTATTGGCTTTCCAGTCATTTTATTTTCCAGTCATTTCTTATTTCTAATCACCTGCATCTTTATCCAACACGTGTTTTTCCTCTTTTGAAAGGGATTTTTGTCTTGTCAACACCTGTTCATATGTACAAAAAGCAGAGCATCTTGTTTATGGAAATAAAAACACTTGAATGGACATAAATCTTTAATGTCAGCAATTTACAAATTATTACTAAGGACTCTGAAACAATTCCTACTTGTAACCTGTGGATGGAGTCTGAGTCACTCTACTAGGGCAGGAGATAAGAAACACCAAACCGTACAGAGCAAGGTTGTGTGGAAGGCCAGGATCTGTACCGAGGTGTGGCAAGAGTCACTGTGCAGACATGGGAATCGAGAGAGGCCAAAAATAAAAGCTGCAGGCAAGCCACCCAGCCGTTCTACAAACACCGAAACTGAGGTCCTTATAGACACGGGGTGTTATGGTTTGAATCTGGAGTGTTCCCAAGAGCCTCCTATTTTGAAGGTGATTTAATCGTGAAAGTTAATCCACTGGCTTTCTATGCTAAGAGGTGGAGCCTGTCTGGGATGGGTGAATTATTGGGGCTTGACGCAAAAAGGGCAGATCACTAGAACATGACCTGGAGGTGTATAAGACAGCTCTGTCCTTTCTCTTACACTCTGATTCCTGTCCATCGTGGGATGAACAGCTTTTCTCCAGCTAGGCCCTCTGCCAGACACTTCTGCCATTGTCAACCTCTCATGAACGAACTGATACCTCCTGAAACTATGAGCTAAAATATATCTTTCCTCCCTTAAGTCGTGGATGTTAGAGTTCAATCCCGTTAATGAAAAAAAGTCTAAGACACAAGGGCAATAGAACAATTAAAACCCTTCCTAGGACCTGCAATTCCTCTCCTTGTCCTCTTAGTGAGACCCCAGACTTAGCACCTATAGGCCATTAGGCCACACTGCCAGTCCCAGGAAGTATCACCAGGTCCATCTGGATTCTTTCCAAGGAAGCCTTCAGTCCGCTGTGTCCTCTCAAATCAAAATGGCCTTTATGGAACCATTAATGAACGACCCAAAACCCTGCAGCATGGATACAAACTTATGGTTAGGATATTTTCTGACTTAAATCCAGAGACACCAGGCTGCAATCTGGACAACCTAAAGTCACCTTGGTCAGAATAAGAAACAATATCAGAATATCAGAGTGACCATCTCAAGGTAACTTCAGTTCCTTTTAACTCATGGCCATATAAGATACAAACTCAGGGCTCAGAGCTCTGAAGCAGACATCCGGTGCTGAGCCCCACCTTTGCTACTGAGCTACATTTTTCACTTAACTTCTCTATGCCTCATTTGCTTTTTTGGTTAAATGTAAATAACAGGAGTACGTACTGCATAGCGTTGGCAGCATCCGTCATGAGTCAATACACTGAAGGAGTTGAAAACATTCAGTGCTCACCAACACTAACCAAAAGTAAGCTGAATTTTAGGAAAATTCAGCCACGTTAGGCCTATAAAAATGACAACTTTGTGTAGTCAAATCTCTCCTTATTGAATCTTTCTTCTTTATTTTCTCTCACTTTATTAATATATAGATATATGTGATACATAATATTTCTACGAACTTGAGTATTTTGTATCATTCCAAGTTACAAACCCTTCCCCATCCCTTTTTCTAACACCCCCCCATTCCCACTATACTCATCAACAGACCAATGGATACAAAAATTATGGGATAAGTACACAATGGAGTACAACTCATCTATAAAGACAGAGTTTTACGGCTTTTAAATAGTCACGACTTGAGACTAACCATGTTCCTTCTCCTTTCTTCCTTTGATTAGACTCAGTTTTACCTTCTCCTTGAAGCCTCGCCTCGCAGTGACTTCACTGCTTCATACCATCGAGTCTGTGTTCACTTACTCAAAATTGTACTGAGCACCCATGGCCCAGGGTCAGCCACTAGCCAGATACTGGGAATTAAAAACTGAGCAGGGTCCACATGTTTTTTCTCTCCAAGTTCTTGAAATCCAGATAAGAAGGCACAACTAGATAGTGAGTAATAGAATAGGGGGCTCTCTGGGACAGTAGAGGGTGCTGTGGAGAGATGTATTTGAAAACAAGGTCTTCACTGAGAGCAGAATTAAGAGCAGAGATGTCTTCCTAGAGCAAGTATCTTTACCCAAAATGAATAGGAATTCACCACCCGAAAAAGAGAAGAAAGATTGTTCCAGAAACATGTAGATATTTCTCTGAAGGTCTAGAAGTGAGGGCATCTTGAGAAAGAGGACGTTGGATACAGCTGTAGGGTCATATAAGTACATGGCTGCATCTCAGGGCAAACAGTTTGGTGACACTCGTCCCCAGGTAACCTGCTGGTCTCACTCTTGTCCTTCTTCTTCCAGGCTTTATTCTAAGCTCAACAGGAAGAAGGGACAGTTTCCCAGGAGCTCTTGAGATGGCTTAATCTGGCTCAGCTTGGTTGATGGAGGAGGACAAGGGAAGGGCAGAAAGCTGAGGTATTGCTCAGCACCGGGAACTCTCATGTGGATCCCCAGGGCTCTTCAACCTTATCCCTAGTGCTTATGATCTCAATTCTTAATTTTTTTTTTACTTCCTTATCTGCCACTAGATTCTGAATCCTTGGAGAACAGGGACTCAGGAGTTCCTCCTTTCACCCCAACGCCGGAGTCAACTGAAGGAGTCCCAAAAGCCAGAAGCAGAACAATCTGAACAACAAAATAAATAATAAAGTAGTAACAAACAAAGCAAGTAATAAAGTAAATAGATAACAAAATAAATAACGTAAAGTAAAAAGCAAATATCCATGAATCCATACTGCTGTGAATAAAGGTTGAATGAGTGAAATGCAGACAAGACAGGAGTCTTCCAGGCAGGACTGTAAAGAATGTACGCAGATACCAGCCTTGCAAGGAGGCAGAGCCTTGCTCCTGGCTCCTTACATAACTGTGGGCTATGCGTAGTAACTTCCTTCTTGAGAGACCGGCATGAAAAGACAGAGAAACAAGAGTCATTTTGTGACTGGAAAAAATCTAAGAAGTCCTCCAGCCAGGTGATTGAGCACCACTTCATTGTAGTGAGCAAGTCTGATGACATGTACCTTTGGGACAGCATGAAGAGAATACTCTATATACACCCATGGTCTCCTCCCAAAACTCATAATCTCTGATTCACCAGGAAATGAACAACAGACATATTCAAATGGAGAAGAATTCTGATTAGTACTTCCCAAAATGATCATAGTCAGTGAAGAAACAAAGTATGAGAAAGTGCCCCAGCCAAGAGGGCCCTAAGGAGACCTGGTGACTAACTGTGGCATGGTGTCCTGAATGAAAGTCTGGGAACATTACCCCAAAACTGGAGCCTACTTGATAATGAACTTCTGCTAGCAACAGTGGATTAATAATATTGATTCAGTCATTACAACTAACTAATGTCGGAGATTAACTTCAGAGACTGAGCACAAGGCACTTTGAATTCTCTCTATTCTCTTGCATCTTTTAGTAAATCTGAACGAATTTTAATATAAAATGTCTATTTTTTTTAAGTGTTGTTAGCTAAGCTCAAGGCCTCAGGCATGTAATCGTAGCACTCGGAAAGGCTGAGGCAGGAGGATCACATGTTTGAGTCCAGCCTGGGCAATTTAGAGTAAGGCCTTATCTCGAAATCAAAAATAAAAATAGGGAGTGTGGTAGCTCGGTGTGAAGGCCCTGAGTTTAGTTCTCAGGATCACAAAAATTTTAAAAATAAAATAGTATCTTTGCTATTTGACTTCTCCAATGCCTTAATATGCTGAGATACACCGCTAGTCTTCCAACATTAACATGACTAACCAGCTGAAGAGCTGTTATCCTCTCTTGGGTCATAGTGTTCTTGAAAATAATTAGAAATAATAATAATAATAGTGGTTAATATTCATAACAAAGGCTCTGAGAATCATGGTTAATAAAATCTTATGAACCAGATTGCCTGTCTGCATATTATTATCACCATGTATTGTGATTTGGATTTGGAATGTCTCCCAAAAGCCTCCTGTGTTAGGACATTATGGGTTATCTATGGAACCATATGCTATTAGGAGATAGGGGCCTGGTCTGGAGGGGTGGATTATGGGCCTGTGTTGGATTATAGGTCTGTAATTGAGTAGAGGCTTAAACCTGGTAGGGGCAGAACACTGAGGCTGGGCCCAGCAGGGCGGACTAGTGGGACAAGACCTGAAAGGATGGAGGCCAACTTCTCCTTTCCTTCTGGAACTTGGCTTCCTAGAGCTGTCTGGAGCTGCCTCTACTTCTGTCTCGCCATGTGCTTCCATTGTTGCCGGCTGCTCATGAATGGATTGTGACCTTCTGAAATTGTGAGCCAAAATATACATTTCCTCTTCTAATTTGTGCATGTCAAGTATTCTGTCACAATGATGAGAAAGTATCTAAGACACCATGATAAATATATATTATCTTAACCAAATTATTTTGTTTAATCATGCCTTGGTTTCTTTAAGAGTAAATTAGGATTGACTATGTCACCCAGATCACAGGATCATTGTATGAATCTCATGTGTTCTACAGATGACACATGCTAGATTGCTCAATATATGTGACCTTCAGGGTGACTTCTTGAAGACACCCCATGTTCTTTGCCTACGCTGTGAATATTTTCAGTGAAGTAGTCCCAAGATACTATATTATAAAGAAGAGATCAGATCTCTGCTCCAGACCTTATGGCTAGAGAATGATGGGGTCAACCTTGTGTTGGGAGAAGTTCAAAGTGGAAGGACAAGACTGTGTTCTGCTTCACAGAAAGAAGCAAGGAGGCTTGAGTGGTGAAAGTGCCGAAGAGGAAGGAGCTCCTGAGGCTTGAGCACAGGAAAACAGAACCATGCAACAAACCATCAAAACTACTTTCGTTTGATTTGAGCTTTGCAAGCATGTTCCTGGGCATTGATTGGCATCTGCCAGGAAGTCTTGGTAGAGGCCAGCTCTGTCACAGCCATAAAAGACTTTCTTCTCTCTGCACATTTTAGGCCAGTATCCAGTGGATCTTTCTCTGCTTGGAATTTTCTGTAAGAACAGAATTCGCTCCTGCGAATTCTGATTCCTGCGAATTTTGATTCCCTCTAAAATGCAGGCAGCTTTCTGTAGACTTTGCTCCCTTTGCCTTTAACCTGAGAATCTGGACTCTGTAATTTGCAGTCATTTCAAGTGACAGAGATTCTGCAGTGCTTACTCAGCATTAGACTGAGGTTTTGCATGTGTCAGCCAACTGCACAATTAGGAAAAAAAAAAGAAAGAAAGAAAAAGAAAAAGAAAAAAGAAAAGGCGAAGCTATCCAATATGAACGATTACATCCTACAAAAGTCTCAAAGAAGCAGAAATGTTCCCTCACCATGCAGGGTGTTCTCAATCCCCAAATACTGAACTGAAACACCTGTAGGCCTCAGGCTGACCCAGGGAGACTGCAGCCAGCTAGACATGACACTATTGTCCAAAGGACAGAACTCCCAGGCCTGTGTCCTGTCCCACTGATGGGTCTCCTGGTCTTGCCATCCCCTGAAACACTGATGAGAGATGAGCAAATAGGAGGAAAATCTTTCTCTTTCTTCCTTCCTCTCCTTCCTTTTTTTTTTTTTTTTTTCCTTACTTCCTTTCTGCCTTCTGGGGAGTAAACCCAGAGCCTTTGCTCTGAGCAATCTTCTCAGCCCATTTATTATTTCTATCTTAAGTCACTTTCTCATGAAGTCGATAAGCTACCCAGCCTGGGCTTGAACTTGCCAACTTCCTACCTCCATCTCCCAGAGGGCTGGGATCACATGCCCGAGCCACTGTACCTGGAAAGGAAAGGTTTTTTTTTTTTTTCTCCTGCTTGCTTCACTTTTGCTTCTATTCCTTCAGGAACTCAAACCTGCTGACCTGTAGCCTGGGTCCCGGTTCAAATTGGGCTTAATTTCTCCCCTTACATCAACAGAGGATTTATGATTAAACAAACCCAACATATGGTGAAAAGTAGGAAACGGCACTCCATGCTTCCTGGGTCTTCTTAAATTGACTTATCTCCTTTCCGGATTCTTACAGCACTGGAGTCTACACCACTTGCTTCACATAGTTAAGCATTTAGGCCAGGTTTTCAGATAAACTATAGGATGCTTAGTTCAATTTGAATTTCAGACAAACCAAGTTAACTTTTTTTTTAGCTCAAGTATATTCCATGTGATATTCGTGACAAACTTGCACTTTAAAAAGATTTCATGGCTATCTGAAATTCACTTGCACCTGGGCATCCTATGTTCTTATCTGTGAAATTTGTAACCCTGCCTGGAGTGTAAATTACTTTTTCAGGGGACTGTTTTGTTGTATCAGGCACAGACGGGCAGTATATGAATAAATTAAAATGGAAAGACTGAGGTCTGAGGGGGAAGAATTTGAATTAGAGAGGCTGAGCTGGACAGCCAGAGCTTCTAGAACCCAAGACTCATATTTCCTGCTAGTCATGAAGAGTGCGGAGACAGTTTGAAATGGGCAAATGGACTCAGGGATGCCCTGCCCTTCAGGTCATCGCTGCTGCTCACTGCCTTGGAGCTATTTTACAACTGTGGAATTTTCAGAAAACTGATAATAATGCAAATGATTCTTGTCCAGAGACACATACTGATTGTGTCAGGTTGTTGTTGCCCTCTGGACATATCAGTTGCGGCATCTTCGTGTGAACTTATTTTAATGTATTAATATATAAATCCACAGTTCTTTGCATTGTCCCTTGAACTAGCCCTAACGTCTTACTACTTCCTTCATTGATTATCAGTGAAATAAATCGTTGGGATGTGTTTATTTTCCATTGGGATTCATTACTCTCCCTTTACAAAAAATTATCCTTTCATGGTCTACCATTCTTTGCACAGTGAAGCCGAAGGCAGTGCCTAAGCAGTTGTGGGGTGCCAGAAGACCATGACATGCGTGATGACGGTAGAAGACATTTCTTAAACATAGATAAAATCATGTTACTCACATGAGACGCTGTCCACAGACTTTACCTGGTTCTGAGATGAGGCCAAGACATCTCACCTCAGCTCGCAAACCTGCCTGTCCCATGCTGTTTTCCTACTCTGATCGTTGCTTCTCCCATTCCCCTCTCCATGAAGACCCCTCCCTCCCCCACTCCCTTTCATCTCTGGGTCTGATTGCACAGATGCCCATTTGGTGGGCTTCCCTAAGCACCTGGACCTCAGCAACCTGAGCTTTTCTCATTGTGTTAGGATTACTGTTGAACTGAACTGTCAATAGCCCACTCTGGAAGGCACTTTGTGAGGGCGGGCCCAAGCCTGCTTTCTTTTGATTGGCTGTGCCTTCCTGACTACAGGCAGAGGTATGGCACAAAAATATAGCAAGCCTCAAAAACATTTGCTGATGAAATAAATAGGACTCAAAGCACCCAAGGGCCTCTTACAGACAGAAGACAGGGAAGCCACAAGGATAAGAAATATAAGAGAGAAGGCAAGTAGACTCCCAACAACTATATTTTCTTAGGAAACCATTTAGAGAGACAAGCTACTAAGCCCCCATTGTCCTCTAAATACTGACTACCGCCCAATGATCTTCTCCCTTCCAACTGTACAGACCTAATTATTGTATTGTTCAAGGGAGCAGCATTGTAATTTTTCATCGCTCTTCCTATGAAATCGAATCACAAAATTGGACAAGTCCACCTTAAGCCTCACAATGTTTTATAGCCTTTCCATAAAAGAAAGAAGTTTCCTACTTAAAAGGAAGAGAGAAAGAAAATCTATGCAAACCTTACCTTCCTAGTCATAATCTGGAGAACAGCCAATCAATTTCAAAAAACTGCTGCCAGGAAAAAGGCCAGCTCTGGAGAGTGTTTTCTAATGGGTTGCCCCAACTCTACCTTCAATTACCATGTAAAAGCTCCCATGGAATTCCAGGATTCTCTAATTCCTCCTGATTCCCAGAGGTCAACCTGATTTTTAGCTCTTCCTTTCTAGAGCGCTTGCTCTGGAGCCTGTGGTTTCCATTTGTAAAAGTAGTTGGCCCCAGAGTCGCGCAGGATGAATTAGCAAGGACAGCTTCCGGCAGCACTGCATCTCAGTGGAGCCAAGGTGGTGCATGGAAGGGGTCATCAAAAAGCACGATGATTACTCAAATTTAAAGAGTTTGTTCCAGAAAAAGACAAACTGCCATTGACTTCTTCAAAATAGCCCCTTACTTCAAACACACTTACCCTAACATTCTTGCCATTCTCTGTAACAGTTTGGAACTCCTCTCCTGTGGGTATCTTTACAAGGTGAGATCAAAAACCCAGTGCTTAATGCCATCTCACAGAAAGGCAGGCTTGTAAAAATATGATGGTATATCTTCATCCCCCTTAATCACTGGATTAGGCCCCACAGCACATCTGACTCTTCCCCAAAGGCAACATTACCATGAAACGTAGACATTTTGGATCAATTCAGGAAATGGAGACACCAAGACAGTGCAACGAAAGACACTTAAGAAAAAGAGCTTACAGAGCTCCGTCAAAGGGCGGCACGAATCATAAGGTAAGTGTGTTCAAAGCAAGGGGAAGGATTTTGAAGGGGATTAATGGCAATGTGTCTTCTACTGTAATACGTTTTTTATTTACACACACACACTATGTTTCTCAATCACCCCTCATAATTGCACTCACTTTCCCCCACTGGTAACTGCCTCAGCTCTGTGATGCACAAGCCTACAAGCCAAGAGTCCTGTGGGTAAAGAAAGTGAGCTGAGGCCAAGTGCCAAGGTTATATCCCTCCCGTTCCTTGCTGATAAGACCCAGCAGCTCTCTTAGCGGCAGCAGCCAGTACCGCATGCCTGTAGTTCTTTAGTTGTTCAATAGCCATTATTTCCTTTCCCTCATATCAATGAACACAACTTGCTAGCACAAGAAACCTCTGGAAGAGAAGCAGGATGTGAGTTTGATCCCTCCCAGGAAAGACCTCAGGATGGGGTGTGGGTATAAGTGGCTTAAAGTCGGTAAGCTACATCCACTGAGCTGGGGAACCCACAGCATGGACATTTCCTGCCGAAGAGCTGCTTCCCATTCTGACTGATGTCCTCTTTCCAAGAAGCAAGTTGGGTCTGTGTGAAGAGACATACATGAGTGTCTTAGTCACTTTGTTATCTCCGGAACACACCTGATGCTCAAAACTTAAGAGGAGAGGTTGGTTTTAATTTATGGTTTCAGAAGGTCTCAGTCCCCTATGGCAACAGCACAAAGGCCTGCCAAGGGCCTAGCCTATGGAAAGCTCTTCATCCATCGTGGCCAGGAAGCAGCCATGAGGGGCGGAGCTAGTGGGGGAGACACTTCTCCAGGGCATGACCCCCACCAGTGATCCTTACAGCACAGGAAATAAAAACTGGATTAATCACTTGATCCAAATAACCACATGATTCAAACACCTTCCAAATACATGAGGCTTTGGGACACTTATGATCCCAATTGGAACCCTGGGCATGGTTAAGATTCCAAGAGAACAAGAGCACAAATACACCGAGGGCTCCTGCCACGCCAGGCGCATGTTTAGGGGCTTTTCTTGTATTCTCTTTTTTATTCCTTACCACAACTACACGGCGGTACCCATTTTTACTTTCATCTGAAAATGAAGAAAGCACCTTTTAAAATTGTTATGTGACCTCCCCAAGTTATTACAAAATGGCAGCCACCATAGAATTCAAAGCCAAATCAAAGGTCAGAGACCAAATTTTCATTAATTAGCATGTATTCATTTGAAAATTAGCTAATGGTACAGGCTTTGCACCCAAGCACTTTGGGAGGCTGAGACAGAAAGATCACCAGTCAGAGACCAGTCTGGGCAACTTAGAAACTTACCAAGACCCTGTCTCAAAAATAAAAACAAACAAAAAGTAAACTGGAGATGGAGCTCCATGTGATGGCCCCAGGTTCAATTCCTAGTACAAAAGACAGAAGGAATGAGAGAAAGACAGACAGGCAGACAGACAGAGAGAAAGAAAATAAGCTACAAAGGTTTTCCTTTTTCATTTTATCTATCTGCCAATGACACTGTAAAGTATTTGATTTTCATAAACACAAGAAATTGTTCCAAATGGTTGGCAGCTCTGAGGAAAGGCCTACATATGGCCAGCTGCCAGTGAGTCTCAGTGAGGTGGGACAGTAGTCTGAGAGGTGCTAAATGTTGGCATTAGCTCCTGACCACCAAGGGCATCAATCCCTTCCCCGCGATTCCAGTGGAGTGCCAGGACAACCATGGCACAGTCCTTAGACCCAGGGGTCCCTTCTTCCCTGGTTTTGAAAACAAATATATCTGTTTCTCACTGCTTGGAAAAAAGGCTTTGGAGGGCTGTTGTCCTGGGGAAATAGTGACAATTATGATCCACAGTAAGAATGCTCCTTGGTAGACTGTCAGGGATAAACACTTGTGCATTGGGCAAATATCACCACATTCTCACCTAGAAATCACTGGTCCTGCCTGGTCGGTTCCATCCCACTTATTCACTTCCTACCCACCTTTTTCAGTCTAAAAGTTCCCAATCCTGCATCAAGTCATTAACTCAAATTACTAAATTCACCAACTTCTTAGGAATTAGACAGTAAAATAGTGCTGCTAATAATACTAAGGAAGAATTTGACTTCCTACAATAGCCGTAATTTCATAAATCATTCTAGGAGTATCTGGAAGTAGAATAAATATAAATTTACATCACTTAAGAAAATGGTTTATTTGGGAGGCTAAGGCAGAAGGATTGTATGTGCCAGCCCAGGGTGGGCAAGTTAGCAACTTAGTAAGACGCCGTCTCAAATAAATAATAAAAAGTAGCTTAGGGCAAAAATACTTGTGATTCCTAGAATCATAAGAAAGAAAAATAAGAAAAGAAAAAGGAAGTGGTTGAGAGTTCAGTCTATCACAGAGGATTTTACCACAGAGTAGAGTTTACTCTTACTTTAAAATTAAAGCAATACAAGGTTTGCTTGGCATGTAAAGGCATCTACTTGCTAACAATTGAGGATGAATACAAATACATCTTTGTCAGATTAATAAATTAACAACAATTTTCCACCATACATTGTTAAAAATAGAGCAAAATCACAATGAGTGTTCTGGGTTAAAATTCTGTTTTGTTGTTGTTTTATTTTTGCCTAACCTGTTGGTTTCCTCATCTGTAGAGCAGAGATAATCATACTTATAGTTTTATTTTTGTTCTAAATATTATGAGAACAATTAATGTAGCACAATGCCGAGCACAGGGGAATGCTGATGCAATGGTTATTGCTGTGGTTTGGAGAAGATTTGTGTCTGCATCTCCTCCCCCACATCCCACAGGCTCACGTGTTGGAAGCTTAATGTGAAGAAGTGAGGGGATCTTTCAGAGGTGAAGACTGAACTCTTCACCGGAGACCCCACACTCAGTCCAGCTCCCTTCTTGACACAAGACATTCCTTACACACATGCTCCTGCTGTTGTGTTGTCACCTGCCATGAGGTGACTCATTAGGAGGGTCCTCCCAATGCCAATACCATGATGTTTGGGCTTTTAGCGCTCAAACCTATGAGCTAACCAAACCTTTTTTTATTGATCAGTTACACAGCATGAGGTATTTCAGTATAGTCACAGAAACAGGGCTAATACATTTATAGCTATTTTAATGCAGTATACATGATATGCTATGCATAAATGATTCATATATAAGAGCAGTATATGATACACATAAATATGATCTAGATGATATTGTGTGTGTTTATAGATAGATAAATATAGATATTTCTGAATTAACTTAATTAACCAAATCATCCAGCTCTTGAGAATAGGAGGCCTATAGATGTGTATCTTTAAAAATTGCTCAGGATACCGTAGGAATCAAACAGACTCCTAGAGACTGGAATTGATTTTATCATTCGATTGACTACTCTTAGACGATAATCATTGATTGCATTTTGAAGAAATTTTCTTCAACACACACATGCAAATACACAGATTGAAGCAGTAGATGATACATTTTATAGAATTATATTCTATGTATACAATATATACATATACAATGGATATGCATTTCTAAACACACAGAGAGAAAAAGTGAGAGGGGGAAACAAAGAGAAAAAGACAGAAATAAACAGACATTTGGAAGAGACCTGCTCATGGGTGAACAAGATACAAAGTAACAAGTTAAAGGAAATTAGAGGATCTGCGTAGCCCTCTGCCCTTGACTGCTTCCACTGATTTATTGAGATTATGAACATGCAAAAGCTACCTTACTGCTTTTAATTCGTGTCACTTGGAGAGTGGTTTGTTGTCAGTGCTTTGTTTCCTACAAAGAAAAGATGACACTAAAGCAGACGTGTGACGCTCAAGTGACCACACCCGACACGGTTCCCCAAATGCACAGTGAGAGCAACAGGGATTAGTGAGGACTGTGGCACACTGGCGGTTATAGAGTAAGGAAAGAAGCCTCTATTCAGCTCCAGGCAATTATTTCTTTATTTATTTATTTATTTGCCATTTGAGAGAAAAGCTAGGACTTCCCTAGAGGTTTTTAATTGGTTCTTGTTTACCTCGCTTTTTTTCTGTTCTTCTTTCATTATAAGCTATAAAACTGGATATATGTCACTTCAGGTTATCATAACAAAATACTATAGATTGAGTAATAGTCTTGCTCAAACAACAGAAATATATTTTCTCAGTTTTGGACTCTGAAAATCCAAAATCAGAGCATGAGTATGAGCCTGTCCGGGTAAGAGACCTCTTTCTGGACTGTAAATAGACACATTTACTCTGTGTAGTTATATGGGGGAGGAGTGCCTTATGATGTCATCTAATTCTAATTGGCCTCCAAAGGCCTTTCTCCACCCCATCCATATCTAGGACCACAGACATTCTGAAGGACATGTTAAATCTGTATCAATGAATTCAAATACTTTTAAATATTGGGCAGGCCAACAAAACTCACCAAGTGTTTACCTGACCCCAAGTCATTAGCTTGTTTTTGTTTGTTTGTTTGTTTTGTTTCCTGAGATAAGATTTCACTCTGTAGTCTAGGCTGATTCAAAACTCACTATATAGCCCAGGCTGGCCTTGAACTCACAGCAATCTTCATGCTTCAGCCTCTTGAATACTGGAATTATAGGTATACACCCCCACATCCAGCTTATGTGGCGCAGGAGAATCGAACACATGACCTTGTACTTGCTGGGCAAGTGCTTTAACTACTGTGCTATTCCTCTAGCCCCATTAGCTTGTAACCAGACGAGTGCTATCTGCCAGCATGCATCACTGCTGCTCATTATGTTCGCACTTGTTCAGCAATTCTGCCAAGCCAGGCCTGGTGGAGCAGGCAGGAGGATGGCAAGTTTGAGCTCAGCCTGGACAATGTAGTCATGTAGTCAATGCAGTCAATGTAGTCATTCTGTCTCAGAATGGAAAAACACAGAAGGGAATGGAAATATAGCTCAAAGTGAAGGCCTTGGGTACAAACCCTAGTACCAAGAAAGGGGAAAACAAACAAACAAACAAACAAACAAACAAACCTCTGTCAAATGCTTACTATGCAAAGGTCCAGCCTCTTCTAGATATGGGGGAGAGGGGTCAGAAAAAACAGTCTATGACCAGCTTCCATGATTGGAGTGAAAATCCACAGTGGAGCCAGAGATAAGACATGAGATAGGATAGAACTGTTGGGGATAAGAGAGGCTTGGAGCCTGTGACCAATTTGATTCAGGCTGATTCAAGAGGCAATTGGGAAGCATTGCCTCGTCCTCAGGAGGGAAGCAGCCAGGCTAGCAATCACAGTGAAGAAAGCGGATTCCTCAGGCTCTGTGGAGAAGCCCAAAGAGAGAAAAGGCAGGTGGAACCCGACACCAGATAGTTTTCTCAGCACCGTGCTGGGGAGAAATTACTCTGCGGTTTTGCATATGCTGATTTCTGGTGTGGGAAGTTTCCCGGCTCTCAAGCATTCTCTCTTGTCTGCCTGGCAGCTGTCATGCCATCACGAAGCTGGCAAGATGGTGTTCTTGTTATCAGCACGCTCACAAATGCCTATTCTCAGCTTGGCAGGGAGATTTCTCCAGGAGTTCTCACCTACAAGGGAGGTTCCTTGGTCTCCCCCTTGGCCAGGACATGAAGCTAAGTGGAAGCGAAGAAGAGTAATTGTCCCAGTGTCACCCAGTTACCAGTTGCCCTGGCCACTATTTCAGCTAAAATCTATCTGATCTGAGCTCCTGAGTGGCCAAGTAAGAACCTACTACCTAGGTCTTACTTCTCTTTCATAGCCGGATGTGGCGCCTGGTATAAGTAGAGGCTTATTTTAGGTCACACATACAAAGGTCTCTGTCCACATGTGGTTGGCTGGCTCCAAGGCAGGGCTTGGTGTGGAGGAAGGTGGGAAGCAGAGCCAGGGCCGTGGCCAAGGAGGGAGATACACCCTCTGAGGTTAGGCCTCCAGTGAGCCATCCTCCAACCAGACCCTATTTCCCAACAGCGCATGGAATCAACAATGAGTAACTCCTCTGTAGATCACAGTACCTCAGGATCCAACCACCTTCCAAACACATGAGATTTTGACAAGCATTTTGGATCTCAACCATAACAGTCCCCACTGTATTGCTGCATCCCTGTTATCTTTTTATCCCAAAGCATTTGCCCCATTTGTTAGTGCTAAAGCACTAACCACCTCCGGGAAGTGCTCACTGCGTACCTCGTAACTACATGATTCCATATTCCTCCCTTCCTGTGAGACTGTGACTCCCCTAAGGGCAGTAATCAGGTCTTCACCTTTATGCTTTCTACACACCCAGCTTAGAGGTTGACCCAAGGTGGGTCTTCAATACACGGCAGATGAGTAGGCACATCAGTACCCATCAAGCTGGGCTGAGTTCTATGCTCTGAGAGTGACAACTGGACTCTGGGCTGTCGCATGGAGTGGTCAGGAAGCTTTGGAAGAGCTGCTCTGGGGTGATTTTGTTTTCATGTTCAGTCAGTCCTCTGCATTCAGTTGCAGTTAGATTCTGCAGTGAGGATCAGAATATTTGGGGGTGGAGGATCAGATTGGTTGTAAACACATCTGGACTTTTTTGTTCTTATTAGTCTACATATAGCACTTACATTGTACTAGGTATGAGTAACCTAGAGGTGGTTTAAAATGCACAGGAAGGTGTGCACGGGTCATGCCCAGATGCTATGCTGCCACACACAGGGGTTCGAGCATCCTCAGATCTCGGGGGTCCCAGAGCCAGCTACCTGTGGGCATGGAGGGTGGTTGCCTCTGAAAACTCTGCAGGTGCTCATTAGGACTCAGAAGAAAGGACTCATAAGTCTTGAACCTGAACCTGAGACACTCAAGATCATAGACCACCATCATGAGGTGGAAATCAGGGCTGTTTAGTGTCAAGAAGTGTTGCATGGAGCTCAAGTGTCCAACCTCCGTGGCCACGCTGGTCAGACTGTGTTCCGACTCTTCTCCACCCCAATATGTCACTAGAACCAAGCCCGCCTTATCTCCTATTCTCTCACCTGTAAAATAGTGCTAGTGATGGGGTCAATCTCATAGCATTGTTTTAAAGAACGACATAATGCACAGAAACCATGTAATAAAATGCTGTACACGTGTGTGATTATTAGGTTTTTCTTTTTGCAGTACAAAGAAATAAAAATTGTTTAGTAATTTTCATTTCAAATTTCCTTGTTTGTAAAAAAAAAATCGTGGATTAAGAGTTCTGAACACTAGCTGGGCTGGAGGAATAGCTCAGCAGTTAAAGTGCTTACCTAGCAAGCTCTAAGCACCTGAGTTCAGCTCTCCAGGAGCACATAACCTGAGTGTGGCAGTGCGATCCTAGCACTCAGGAGGCTGAGGCAGGAGGATTGCTGTGAGTTCAAGGCCAGCTGGGCTACAGCGTTACATAGTGAGCTCAGAAGCTGGACTATAGGGTGACACCCTGCCTCAAAAATAAAAATAAAAAACACCACACCACTTGGGGGTGTGAACCGATCAATCCCTCCTGCACTTACACTAGTGACTCCCTTTGAGCTGTGACAGTGGGCCTATTTTACCGCTTCACTTCAGGAATGTAAGCGGAAATTATGTGCTTAATTTCACTATCCCATCTACACACAAGTTGTAAATTCTTACCTTGTGTATTCTGCAAGGTTAAAATGATGTGCTCATGCATTGAAAACTTGAACAGTTATGGCCTTGTAACAATTATTATTGTCACAGTGGATTGTTTTAAGATCCATATGGCTTTCTTTAATTATGGCTTTTGACCAAAGTCATTTTCCTAACCAGGAATAATGCTGGATGCTAAAAGCAGCTCATAGCCTGGGATGGAAAACAAGGAGAACATAGAGTGAGGAAAGCAGCTTCGGCTCACTCTTCACTCTTCCCTCGCCTCTGCGACCCCTTTCTTCCAGCTTCCCTAGGACTCCAGCGTCACCTGGCATAAATTTCCCTGAGGAATAGCAGCCATCAGGGAGTCAGGAAAGATTATTGGCTGCTTACAGCTAATGAGCTACTTCATTTGCTACCCTGCAGAAAGCCCACCCATCTTTCCTTCTGATGTCATAGCCAAGTGAGCTATAGAGAAGCTGGAGGCAACCCTTCCCCCCCCACCCCCCCCAACACACCACCACGCCACACCTATGCAGACAGCCATTCCAGGTCTGACTTGGAGGGACTCGAAGGCACAGAGGTCTGCTTCCCCTTCCCATGACCAGTCTGGGTTTGCCTGTATCCTTGCAAATAGCCACTCATCTGTCAGCCCTGGCACCAGAGAAAGTGCTAGATATCTCTAAACCAGGAAAAGCTATGTGGGAAGTATATCAGTTGTCAATGGAGAACTTCCTGTCAGAATTTAAATATTCAATTCATGTACACATGGGATATGTAAATACACCAATTTCTCAAGCTGATTGTTATCATCATGTATCACAAATACATGCTAATGAAAGAATAGAGGGAAAAAAAGGCAGGTGGGGGGAGGCCTTTTTCAAAGCATCCTTTTACTTCTCCCAGTTCCAAATGTCTAAGGAGTTTCTATGCTAAAAATGAACAAATAGAAACCCGTGAGAGAACATTCACCGCTGTGTACAGAATGAACAAGGCCAAGGAAGGTGGAGGAAGGAGTGGCGGGAAGAAGGGAGCAGAAGTTAGCAGCAGAGAAGAGGAGACGGGAGGAAAAGGGGGAAAGGACAAGGGAGAGAACATAGAAGGAAGGAAAGAAAGAGAAAAGAAAACAAGAATTAACCCCTCCTACAACTGGGGGGCACTGGGGGCAAATGCCTCCCTGGCAAACTGTAATGCTAGCAACACGGCAGCTTTGGGATCTCAACTGGGACTCTAGACAGAGCTCCTCAAGAGAGTGATAGATAGAATTTTATTAGTTTCAGCAGGATGCAGATATGGCTGTTCAGCAAGGGGCTTTCCTGAGAGTCAGAGAGAGGGAAGGGAGGGGGAAAAGTCCTCAAGACAAACAGAGCTGCAGGCATATTTGATTAATGACCAGAGGAACCTGGAGCCTGAAAGTTTAGTGCAGTTGCCTCCTTTGGGGTTTTAGGTTTTTTTTCTTTTAGGGAGAAAAACGTGAGATGATTATGAACTCTTCTATCTTGCAGTCTCCCTTAACACTGTTTAGCTGCTGCTGCTAACAGAACTTTGGGGGGCAGATGCTTAAGACCTCGTTTTGACTTAGCAACTTCTGCAAGGAAAGCAAGTTCAGAGAAATAACGGTGATCGGCATTTGGGGACTTATCCAGAGATCAGCGGCAAAAGGATGACCTGCACGTGGTCTGCAGTTTGGAGTATGTGAGCTGTTCTGTCATTTGTTAGCAAACTCTGGGAAGCACAGGAGCATGGGGTTTTGCTAACTGTACCTCAGACACTTGGTCCTGCAGGACACTGTGTAACTTTACAGCTCCTACTCTGGTTCCCTGAAGGATGTTTTGGTTTTCTTCTGGGTACTGAGGATTCCACCCAATGCCTTCACACTGAACTCCTTCCCCAGCCTTATTTTCACTGTTGACTTTGAGACAGGAGTCCTACTAAGTCACCAAGTTGACCGGGTTGGGCTCAAATTTGTGATCCTCCTGCCTCAGCCTCCCAGAGCGCTAGAATCCCAGGACTGCACCCTTGAGCCCAGCTCCCTGAAAAAAACGTTTGCTTCCTTTGGCAGAGAATGGGGGGGGGGGGGGGTCACGTGGAGATGGCCCATGGAGGGATCGACCACACCGGCAAGTGTTCCTTGTATCCTAGGGCTCTGTTTTATGCTGTTACCAATGAAATAGAAGCCTAAAAAGGTAGGTGCTATTTCCAGAACAGAATTTTATTTACTATTATTTTTGAGACATGTTCTCCGGAAATTGCTCAGACTGGGCTCAAACTTATCCTGCCTCTGCCTTCCAAAGAGTTGGGCTTACAGGTGTGCACCACCATACCCAGTTCAGATCAGGATCTCTCTCTCTCTGTCTCCCTACACACACACACACACACACACACACACACACACACACACACACACACCCCTCCCTTTTTAAGCAAGTTCCTCTGTCTGGGATCATTGAGACCCTAGAGCTACAGACAGGAGCACAGGTGCCTGAACTGTAACTTAGAGGAGAAACCACAATTCCTGTTCAGAAACAGCTGCACCGAGCAGTTGCCACAGAGCAGATGTGAACAGTGAGGCTTGTTTTGTTACAGCAACTGCTTTGTTCTAACACATGATCTGTGTAGATGAATTTCAGTTGGGGAATTTTTGCTTGGCAGTAATGCTTGATCTGACTCAGCTAGTGAAACAAGTGTGCAGCATGTGTGTCTAACAGGTACTGGGTACCAGGCATAGCCAGTCCACGGTGGAGGCTAAGTGACTATCTACTGGCCCAGCAGGTGAAGGCTCAATAGGTATTTGCACAATGCCCCTCTGCTGAGCCTGTTAACTCTCTATCTACCTCACTTTTTGTTTTGGTTTATGGCCATTGTGGTACTGGGAATTGAGCCTGAGGGCTCCACGTGGAGCTATATCTCTAGCCCATCTTTCCATTTTTTTGTTTTGATATAAGATCTCACAAAATCGATAAGTTGCTCAGGCTGGGCTCAAACACATAACCCACCTGCCCCAGCCTCCAAGAATGCTGGAATTCCAGGCCTGCCATCTGAAGGTGGCTGCCATTATCCCTCCCTTCAGTGAGCAGGTCTCTCTTGCTCTTCCAGGATTTATGAAAATTCTCTGAGCAAAGCGCTTCAATCAAGGTCAGTGTTGCCAGCTTCACCTCCCGTACCTGAGCCTTGTCAGCTCCCTGGCTTTGGGGACTGATCTTAAACCTCTGCCGGTCTCTCAGAGAACAGAACGACATGGCCACGGCTGATAAACTGCTATTGATTTTCACAGATCACTGTTGTCAAAAGGATTTATTGATGTGTCAATGCATGTTGTTGAGAGGATCATAGCGGGACGGCTTTGAGGGATTTATAAGAAATCTACCGGCTTTAATACACTTGGCGGTAAATAACTAACAAGTACTGCACATATTGATTCTTGTCATGTGGTCAATGCAATCTTTAGCCCACTAATTGTCAGTATTGACAAACAGTTCATGATCTAAATGAGCAGCCGGACATCCACTCGGAGTGGAGCTTCAAAAGGCCGTTTCCTCACTGTTTCCGGCCTGG